>BPLR01001749.1:0-31584 GCA_021605095.1 Caerostris extrusa
GTTACGTATTGCTCTAATGACTTTGAAGTGTATAAAACGAGTTGCATCTATATGCAGACTGCCTGGAGGAAGTTTCTCGGGGTTTCTCCCTTTACAATACACAAATGAGGGTAGTTCAGGATGGGCAAACTTTTTCGATCGCTGGCCAAAATCGGAAAAAAAAAAAAAAAGTTTGGCGGGCCAAGATAAATTTTTCTAAAATTTTAAGAAATCAATATACAAGTATTACAATTTAAATATGTTAATAAGATGAATGAAATTGCTATTTCATTTTTAAAACTTCCTTATATTGAGGTTCGAAGGGAGATGTACTGATTCTATGGAACGAGGCTACATGCTCATCTGTCAGTCTACTTCTGAAATAATTCTTTCAAGGTTCATAGTTGAAAACACTTGTTCACATATATAAGATGAAGCAAACATAGCACTGATTTTCTTGGACGTGAGATATTAAATTGGGAAACTTACTTTCGATAATGATTTGTAAAACAGTTGTTGAGCCAATCTACAGCTATAACTAACAAAGAACTTCCGCTTTTAACACTTTACCGATTGAAAGCTGTGTGTGCTTGCTATTTCCGTCGATTTTATGCTTTAGAACAAAATAAAGAAAGTAAACAAATTATCAGTCCTTTGAAAAAGGAAGAGAAAAATAATATTTAATCAAAGTAGAAAAGGAGATGGATATGTAATTTATAAATATATATTTTTAATTTCTTGCCTCGGATCTGCAAATTAAAATTTATCCGCAGGCCGGATAGAACTTCGGCAGGCCGGAGTTGGCTCCCGCGGAATGTTCTATTCTGCCGTGGTTTGCCCCTCCCTGGGGTAGTTACCTCCTAAAAATCCTGAATTGATCTCCCCTTACACTCGTTGGTATGCTATGCATGGATATGCATGATGAATAACCACCTTTTAAAATTATCAACAACTGGTTCATTAGATGGAAAATTTCTTTAAACGTAGATAAGACTAAATGTTTTATTCTGTATTGGAAATAAACGTAAAAAACCGTGATTAAGATCAATAACACTATTATCCCTTGGAATAGTCAAACTAAATATTTAGAAGTTATACTGGATCAGTATTTAACTTGGAAACAGCATTTTCTGCACAACAAAACAAAATTTCTGCATTGCCTTCAGAAAACTCTGCCCACTCTTATAAATAGAAATTCTACCATCACGACCAGAGATAACAAAATTTTCTTTATACGGTTACGCTTCGCTCAATTCTCATGTACGCTTGCCCAGTCTGGTCCTATTCAGCTAAATCGAATTCAAAAATGCTTCAAACTTTACAAAATATCACTATCTTCCAAATGACCTCTGCTAAAAGGATTCATGAGCAATTCTGATATCTACACTCATGCCCATAAATTAAGCTGATAATTCATAATCACAAAGAAATTGAACTCTAAATAAAAATTTCACCTGTAGAATTATCACACACATCTTGAAGAAGAATATGCAAATTACATGATACCACCAGATGGCGCGGGATAGTACGTCACAATGACGAGTGTAAGAGAGGGTATATATGAATGGTGGCAAAGAAGTAAAATTGTTCACAAGAGCTTTAAAAGCCTTCAGGGCAATAACCGCATAGTTATGGCACAAAGGAAGCATTTGGATGATTTTTTACGTGGTAGAATTATTGGACGACTGGAATGTGGACGTACCCAGCTGAAAGTGTTCGAGGAACTTGAATCGCCCAGAGTGTCATCTCCAGGCTTTGGCAACGATTCCAAGATGAGGGTAATGTGAGTAGATGCTACAGCACAGGTCGCCCCGAGTTACAACGCCGAATGAGGACCGGTACTTAGCAGTTACGGCCAAAAGAAACAGACGGAGCACAGCATCTGACCTGTCTCTTGTCAGCTCTCTTTCAGCTACCGGTACGACAGCCGGGCGCAGACCGGGCAGCCAGAGGCTTAGGCACATTGGTCTATATGCTCGTAGGCCTGTCAGATGTGTTCCACTTACTGCAACTCACTGTCGCCTGCGATTAACCTGGAGGAGAACATGCATTGTGGAGACCGCAACAGTGGTCTGATGTGATGTTTTCCGACGAGTCCAGGTTTAGTTTGCAGTCTGATTCTCGCCGAACTTTCATATGGAGAGCGCCAGGTACCAGTTACCACCAAGAGAGCACCATTGAACCACACCGTTACGGTGGTGCAGGATGGCTCGTTTGGGGAGGAATTATTCTTGGTTCCAGAACTGACCTGCATGTTCAGAGTGTAACGATGACAGGCCACATCTATCGGGATGTCATTCTGGAACAACATGTACGTTTGTTTCGGGGCGCCATGGGTGCTGAATTTCTGTTAATGGATGACAACGCCCGTCCTCGCCGTGCAAACATTTTAGACGAGTGCCTTCAATTGAGGATATCACCCGTATGGATGGGCCAGCATACTCACCGGACTTGAATCCAATAGAGCATGTGTGGGATATGCTTGGTCGACGAATTGCAGCCCGTCAACCCTCCCACCTGTCAACCCGGAACTGGAGGGCATTGCTTGATGAGTGGTGTAATATTCCCCAAGATCAGATTGATAATTTGATACTCAGCATGCCTAGGCGTTGTAAGGCCTGTATTGCATTGTCCGGGAGACATAATCCATATTAACCATTTAACCAATACTGTTTTTTGTAAATAGGTTCTTTGAAATTTGTCCCAGGGAGTAAAAATCAATTTTTATTAATTTGTTTAGCATCTTTTTTCTCTTTCTTTGTTTAATAAATATACCCAAATAAGTCAAAACTTCTTTTACCTGAACTTCATGATCTTTAATTTATGGACATGAGTGTATAAAGCTATTAAGATTCCTTCTTTAAAAGACTTTTCTTAAATACATCATCTCTGTTAATTTTTTTTTTACAACCTATTAATTATGAAAATACTGCAAACCAGAAAATTGAGTCTTACGTTCCCCATGATGATTTAAAACGTCGCAAAATTTTAGTTTAATTTCTAATTAAATTTTTTATATATTTTTTCTTTTCCTTTATTTGTTTATAATTGTCAATTTCATTGTTTCAACTGTATTTATCCTGTCATATCGGAGATGGAGGCCCCAGGGGCTAAAAATAGCTCCAAAAGAATACGTCAACCAGAAGATGAATAAGAATGTTGATTAACAAGAAAAACAAATGTCACGTGCCTACGTTGACGAATGAAAAATGGCACAATACACTGCTCAGGCACAAGAAAAGACGAATACGTGAATCAATAGCCTGGATGATCCTTGTCTCTTAGAAGTCTGTCAAACTCCATCTTGTTTAAAGGAACCTATTACAGTGAAATAAAATGTGATATCCTGAATATAAAATCATAGAAAAAAATTATGGTAATGCAATGTCATGAAATGGGGAGATTAAACGTTAAATTTTCAGACTAATAGTCCCTGAAACACTGTAACATGTGTGACTTTCTTGTGCAATAATAGTTTCGTACAATTACTGGAGATTTTACCACAGTTTTAAATCAAAGTGGTTGGTATCCATGATTGTAGACTTATGACGCAGACTTCTTAAACTGAGTGTCCCATGATGCCTGCAGACAGAGTTTATTTGTATTTAAATCAGCTTTTTTATATGTTGTTTTCGTGATTTTTCTTTTTTATTTAAAAAGATGTGAAAAATTAATATCATTTAAAAGTAAAAAACATGATAAGTGGGTTAGAATAAAAATGTATATTACCGGATAAAAGGAGGGCTGTTATTCAAAGTTGTGCCAATAGCAAAAAAAAAAAAAAAAAAAAATCCAATCATCAAACCTGAAAGAAAATAATAATTGAAAAGATTTGGACTAAAATAAAAATATACACATTTTGTTAAAAAATTGTAACATAGATGGCAGCACAAGTGTAAATTACCGAATTAAACGATGGATTTATATATTTACTAGGCGTGTTATTGCAAAATAGTCAATTCGTTCGAATATATTCAACAGGATTTTTAAGATTTATTAATTACATTACAAGTTAAAAATTACATATTACAATATCACACAGATAGCCTTTTAAATTTAAGCAATAAATTATCAATTCCAAATTATATTTGATACTTTTCATAGTCTTATTTAAAAAAAAAAAAAGGAATTTGAATAAAAATAAAAATCAATGTTTCAATGTAATATATTCTTCTTTATTAATAAATATGAATCAGAAACAATCAACTTGTTCAATTTTTTAAAATGACATTAAAGTAGGATTTATTATATTAAAAAAAGTTTAACCTTTATAACCCATTAAATATAAGAAAATTCGAAAAAAAAAAAAAAAAAAAACTTATCAATTACTTGAATGAGTAACTTGAGTATATATTAATTAATATCTTGAGGGTACGTCCCCTTTTATAAGAAAATCAAAAGAAATTACAAAGTATGTTATACACAAGTTTCGATTCGTTAGCATACTGAGAACTACTTGAATGAGGACAGTTGACTGATCGTTATCTTTCTTTATCTGAGCTCCAAAAAGACTTGGAGATAAATTGGATGTATTCGGAAAAGTTAAGAAATTCAGCATTTAGATCAATAAGAAACACAAATTAGTACAATGAATATATTGGGTGACATCACTAGAAATGGTAATAGTAATTTGATACCGAATTTATTAGAGCAAAAATAGCTATAAAACGTAACATTTTCTCATTTTTCGAAAGGTGAAGTCGAAAATCTTTGAGTGTTGCACATAGCCAAAATTGCTATTTTATATAAAAGCTTTTGTTGTTTTCGAAAATGAATTTTAAAATTTAAATGGTTTTACGAAAACACAGAAGTAATGTTTGACTTAAAAGCTTCATCTTTAGCTGTTTTAGTTAATTTCAAATAATAACAATAACAAGTGTGTTAATGAGATGGGAGAGACCAAATTTAATTTAATCTGGAACGAGTTTGTAAATTTTCTATTTTTTATTAGCTTATAAACTATTGTAATATTTGTATATCTGTCTATAGGTATTATTGGTCAGACTCAAAATTTTCAACTTTTTTTCCTTCTGGTATCTCATTTTACAACTAAACTAGAGTCTTATGCGCCTATAAGGTGTTGGGGTATCTGGTGTGTAAAAAGTAAAATAAGGCATTGTCACATTCGAGAACAGAATTATTATTGCATAAGTTGAGTGTTTTCAATCAGGATTTGATTGAATGATTTTATTTGATAACGCAAGTTAATTTGATGTACGTTTCAAATAGTATATAAGTATGGTTATAGTATATGTGCTCTCTACTCAGCATCTTTTTTATTCGGTGATACATGATGTTAATTGAAAGCAGCCGCGCACCCAGGATAAATCATATTAAACGTAAAAGTAATAGAAAATATCTGAAGTAGATATTTATTGTATCATTTTTACATTTGCATTAATTTGTTTCAAATGCATAGAAAAGAATATTTAAAAAGGAAATTCTGCACAAAAAAATTATAATTTAACTTTTTTTTTAAATTACATAAACAAATTATCAATTGCATCGTTTATCTAAACTTGATTATTTTGATGAATATTTAATAAAACTACGCCTGTCCGTTAAAAAAATCAAGCACCTTAAGAAAATGTTACACTGATAAGAAAAACATTGTTTGTCTACACAATGCAAACAAAGGTTTGAAAGATATTCAAACATTTATTGAAATAATTAATATATAGTAGGATAAAAATACAGCTTCATGTTTTCTATTTATACTGACATCTATGATGATAATTAAAAAAATTAAGAAAATTAATTTCTGCAGAATAAAATCTGCAGAACTATCTAAAAGTAACAACTAATCGCTTTAAAAAATTGTGATGCGAAACCAAATATATTTTTTTCATGAAATCATGGTAGTTTCCACTATATCAATCAGTCAAAGAGAATCGGAAAAATTATCACAGAAAATTAAAATAAAAAATAATTTATGTAAAGTTGCCTTTTCGTAATCACAGTTTTAAACAGATTAAAATATTTATACAAAACAAGTAAGACATCATGGTGATAGTGAAAATGAATTTTGCTCAACTGAAAAGAAATATTATTATTGTGAAAGTGTTTAAGAAAGTGCTTTATGATAACTCTAATTTAAGAAAGAATGAAAAGAAATTTTATTTACCAATAATTTTATATTAGCAGAATAAATAATCTTAATAAGGTTCATTAAGATTTCAATAAAGTTAAATGATCTTAGAAAACAGTTTTAATAATCTTATAAATAGTTAATTATTATATATCTACTAGATACTAGTAAAACATAACACATGTAAGTGCACTCATAAATTTCTCATTGCTTGGCATGACGGCACCAGATAAAAGCTTTTGAATCTGAAACTGATGGAAACACCTGAGGTTTACGAAACCATCCTTTAATATGTGCGTAAGTTTCTAGGAAAATGTCATCTTTTCAGAAGAAAACAAATAATGGCTCAGATGGTTAAAAATTAATGAGATGTTTCACAAAAAGGATGATTTCTTGAAAATATGCAATCAATAGTGAAGATAATTAGAGAAAGCATTATTTTAACTATATATTACGTATAGATCTTATTATTTTATACTGTTTTTAAAATGATGAAATAAAAATTTTTTAAAAATGTTCAAAAAGAAAAAAAAGTGTTTGTAAGGCATTAGCTTAAATCTGGTAGTAATTTTTAATATGTTTTTAGAGGATATATAAATAATTGCTTTATAATATTTTACGTCTTTTGCGTAACGTACTTTTTTTTTTTTACTTTAACACAATTTTTTAATATACAATTTTTTACTTTTTTTACATATAAATTGTACAGTATCTCTTTTTCGACTTTTTTTTTTATATTAATATTGTATGTCTTATCCAGCATGGCCATTATATAAGAACAAAGAAAAAGCACTAACGCATAATTTTATAAATAATATTAATTTATTAGAAATCAATCTATTTTATGAACACAGGCATAAAATAAAATCGTATATATCACGTAATGTAACATAAGTACTAGAACTTAAAATTTATTTTTATACAAACAAATTACATTGCACAGAAACCTAATGGACAGAAATTACATTTCATTTACATATTCCATTTCTTGATATGAAGATCATTTACATCTCATAATTTTCAATTTTTCAATTTCACATTTCTTTTTTTTTCAATAAACTATTCAAATGCCATGAAATGCCATTATAATAGTCCTAATTAAAAATAGCCCCAGTATACAATGTATATATATATATATACATATACATATACTGGGGATATAATCATATTAATATAATAATATAGTATATAAACATATTAACATAATAATATAGTATATAATCATATTAATCTTCTATTGATTTTCTGACAAATAATAAAAGATATATATTTTATAAATAAAAAAAGATATATAGTGTCTTTTTTTTATTATTTCTCAATGGAAAATGCTTTTGCTTTGTAGGATTTGGTTGTGTTCAATAAAACGTAGGACGTTAGAAGAAAAAAATTGTATGAAGAATATATGAGCTGAACATATCCAAGTTGTATTCATATTCTAATATG
The DNA here is from genome assembly GCA_021605095.1 of Caerostris extrusa. Lineage (NCBI taxonomy): Eukaryota > Metazoa > Arthropoda > Arachnida > Araneae > Araneidae > Caerostris > Caerostris extrusa. The sequence continues at coordinate 7,511 of BPLR01001749.1, forward strand.
ATTTTACATTTCGCTTTTTTTAAAAATTAGTCCATTAGCCCACATTTTGCATATCTCTGGCTATGGTATTCTCCTGACTTAAATATATTTAAATCCTTATGGAAAACGATGAAAATGAAAAAAAAATCTTGACCACGGCCTTTTTACTTGTCTTTTAAATTAAAATCTATTTGAATGTTGTAAGAAAATAATACTTTATTAGTGAGATCTTATTGATAATGGAATAAAAATAATTACCTGTAGGAATCAATATCATGTATATAATTATCCTATACACATGATAGATGAATACTATTCTAATTATTAAAAATAGTTTGCACCTTGTAGATCACTTCACAGTTGACTACATTACCTATTAATTTCTCAATCTATCAGTTCACTTATCAACTTTTGCATATTTAATTATAAAATATTTCACAATCATAATGAAAATTTTATTACGAGCGAAATATATACTCTGACCTAAGAATAATTTTACATAAATAAAATTGTACGAACCATATACAAAAGTAAGTTAATCTGAAATGGATTCTCCTACTATTTGGATTATAATAATCATACATACCATGCAAGATAAATGAATGCATGATAATGTAGCCATAAAGGGGAATACTATTTTAATCGTCATAGCTGGTTCACTTTCGCACCACGGATAACTTTACAGTTAGCTACATCACAATGATGCCAGTATGTAACTACTGTATTTTTCTCACCTAATCTCATTGAAAATTGTGTTGCAAAACAAATATTTGGTTAGATCTAAAAATTAGATTTACATGAATAAAATTACAAAATAGGATAAAAAATAATATGAAACAAATTCCCATATTATCAACATAATCGTTAGTTTTAATTGTTATTTTTATCCATATATTGATAATCAATGGTTTGAAAAATCTTGTTAAAGATATGAGCAAATGATATCAAACGTCTACAACAACATATTAAATAAAAATTTCAAGGACACTATTTTCTATAAATTAACCCTTTAAAGGTTAATATATATATATATTCAAAAGTTTCAATTTCAAAACATTTTTACATTAAAAATGTTTATCGACAAATGTTAAATCGAAAATATGCTTTGTAATATATAATGTTACATATGATAATGTAACCAAAAAGATGATAATATGATAATGAGATGATACATAAGTTAATAACCTAATGATAAATAGGTTTATTCCTGTTTTAGTTATTTTTTATTTTAGAAATTAAAGTAAAACGTAGCGATTTAGATTGTACCTAAAATCAGAAAGATAATATTCTGATCAATCGCCATAGTTTTCTAGATCACCAAACTAGCTTCTGTTATCGTTTCAACTGTTTTCGTTTTCACTCATTTTGAAACACAAACAACAAAAGGTAAATGTCAGCTGTAATAAGTCAATCAATATCATGAACGATGATTTCTACAAAAGTCCTCCTTCAATATCAGGTTACGAATTACACAATTTTTTACATCTCATAAATCTCAGACTATAAATTGTACACACAATCTGAATAATTCTACATCTTCTTATTTTAAAAGTGAAGCGTGCTGAATTCCTTTATCAATCTTTTTTTTCCAGTAAAAAAAATCAACGTGCCAGTCATGATTAAATTATGCAAAATGGTGATTGGTTATGGAATATTGATACTGGAACAGGAGATTTTATCTCGACATTTTTCTTGCTTCTCTTGTAGTCTTTCGTAATAAAATCTGAAAGCAAAGAGAAATTATGTAATGAATGTTGAACAATTATGTTATAAGAAATCAAAAAAATTATATCATCACGTATTCATTCTATAATAGATATTCTATAACTTTAATCCGTTACGTCATGGGGATGGAGTTTCTTGATATAAATCAGGAACTCACTGATCCCAAAGAAGTCCGGAGACTTGTTAAAAGGTCCATGGTGTCAATCAGTTTGAAAGAGAAAAAAAAATCATTATTTTTATTGACTTTCAGCAAAATACAGCATTTATCCTAATGAGCTTGGATGAGACATACAATCTTATCTTTGCTTTCATTATTTCGATCATAATCTTTATTTTCATTATTTTATCCTTTCTTTAATGTCAATTATTAAAATCATTACTATTTCTTCGTTACTTCATTCTAATATTATTTCTACAATAATTTCTTTCTTTCTAATTATTATTTTTCTTCATTACAATTATTAGTTTAACAACTTTCTTGTTTATCACTGAAAATAAAGAAAATGATAAACAAGAAAGTTGTTAAAACTAATAATTGTAACAAAGAAAAAATGCTAGATTGAAAATCTAGCATTTTTATTTGAATATATGCACTAGATTGTAATAGTATTAACTGTATTTGTTATTACCAACATGATAGTTTCATTCAAGAAATACAATTTTCTTATTCACATTGACAGGTAATTAATGGTGTATATATCCAGTAAACTATCATGTTTTTTAAAATTAACTTTATTGATTTTTAAAATATAGATATAATAATATTGTATACACATTTTTTAATATTTTGTGTTTATCCAAAAGAAATCTCCTTCTCCCATTTGGCAGAAACATTTGAATAAAAACGAGCAACTTACTTTATTTAATTTCATTAACTTATTTGCATTTATCAATTTATTTTTTAGAAACATCCTTTTACACAATCTATTTGAAACACGCATTCTATTCTATTTTCTTGACTTTAAAAATGTTACCTCAAAACTGTGGGATTTTTTTTTTTTTTTAATTAGATGGAACTGAATTTATAAATATATAAATTGGTTTTTAGCTTTGAATCCATTAACGACTTCCGTTGCTATTACTGCTTTCAGAAATGTGCAGATTTGATGACGATTTTGAAGTATATAAAAGGCTTCCCATTGATATTCAGAATGCCTAGTGAAAGTTTTCCGGGTAAAACGACAAAACAATGTGAAAGTTAGTCCTAAAGATCTTGAATTCATCTCCCGTTACCGTCTCACGGAGGATATGTAAGAGGAAAAGAAGACTAAAAAAGGTGTATTGGTTAAAAGTGTGTAGGTTAACAAATAAAACATGCGACTCACTTTAAGTGAGGGATGAAAAGAAATAACAAAATACCAGTTGAACACTTTATAGAAGTGAAGGACTATATAAAAGGAGGTTTTTAGTAGCATCAGTAGCCTGTATGATCCTGGTCTCTCAGAAGTGTCACAAGCTCCATCCGATTTAAAGGAAGCCACTGGAGTGATAGAAAGTTTGATGTCCAGAATGTAAATGTAATATCACGAAATGGGGAGATAACGTTAAAATTTCAGACTAGTAGCCAGAGAAAGACAGCAATATGAAAGAAGTTCTTAAACAACAATAGTTTAGTACAATTACTGGAGGGTTTACCAGAATTTCAAATGGAATTGTTTGAAAAACCGATTAATAACTCCTGGCCTGCATGTTTGTAGGCCTTTTACGCATTCTCAAATAACATGTCAACGTGTATCCTACAGACGCTCGACATTAACGCTTGTCAAATAAGAGAAGAAATTCAAATTTCATTGCCTGTATGATTAAAGACATATTATTTGTGTTTCTTAAAGTAAATCATCATGCTGCCTGCAGATGGAGAACATATGAGCATGTCAAATATAAGAAATTAAAACTTCAGTCTTGAAAGCCTTGAATGTGTGCCGCGTAAACAAAATGTCATTTTGCAGGAACATAATATAGGGAAAAAAATCTCAAAATAGGTAAAAAGATTTTAAAATGTTGGCTTCTATGCTTCAAGACCTTTAATGTGCGTTTCTTACTCAGCGAATCATAATGTTGCCTGTAGATAAGGAACAGAAAAGCATGTCAAATAGGAATAAAATAAATGTAGATATATTATGTTATCAAGTGATTCATCTTTCAACATACTTGAAAAATTATTATATATAATACTGACTTCTAACTACCTATAATAAATAAATGGATCCTCCATAAATCAAGAGCAAAAAATCAGCGGCTTAGTTGTAATTCAAGACCAATCCAATAACTTCGAAGTAATCAGCATCCAAAGAAGATTGTTTTCAAATCATGATGGGGTATGAAAATTTTTGATTATGAACTGAAAGATGTCATTCAAGTAATAACAGTAAAAAACTTAACAATGCCGCTAAGAAATTAAGGTTTATGCAAACTATTCTCTCAAATTTGCACCAACAGATTATTAACTTGTTTTGAAGATGGCAGAATCATTTTGCAGAACTTATTTTATTATTCAAGATTTATTTCAAGAGAAAAAATCGAATTGAAGCTAGATTGATTTCAAGGCAAAACCAAACAAATTTCATAAAAAATTAATGGAAAAGCTTATGAAAAATGTCATTTAAAAAAATGATGACTATGTTTATGAAAAATAATATTGAGGAATAAAGACAATTTGGTGAATAATATAATCTTAAATTGCTGAAAAAAAAAAAATTTTTTTTGCTAATTTATCCATTTTTTTAATCCTAATTTTTTTTTTTTTGCCATAATTTTTGCTAAAATATTTTTTCTTCTATTTTTATTTCATTCTGGAAAAATAGACAGAACTTTAATGGTAGCATAATATTTGTACGTGCTAAGTCGATACACAAAGATGATAACTAAGCCTAGTACTGTTTAATATTTAAATGTTAATAAATGTCTTACTTGCAACAACACAGCACAGAAAAAGTATGACTGCTAAAGCTGCATTTGAAGAAAGAGGACCTTCACTTTCTAAAATGTGTGACAACATTTCTGTCAGAATTATCCCAAATATCTGCAAAATAAAATTTTAAAGTAAACAGCTCCAAAACTTTTATTGTATAAATGTAAATAATTATACCAATCATACATTAATGTTAGTTCATTTATTTTTTTAATAAGGCAAAAGAATCTGATTGTACATTCAATATAAAATAAATTATTTATGTCAAACACTTGAAAAAAATCAAATTTCTTTACATTAAGTACTTAAATTTGCCATATATTTAGTTATTTAAATAATGAATGATATATATGACGCAATAGAAAAGTAACTATTTTAGTATTTGTAAAAATTGTTGCTTAAAATTGTTAAATAATACAATGCTATGAAGACATTTATATTTTCAATTGTTTTAATTATATATTTCAGCAATAAAAAAGAATAACTGTTTTGTCTACCTACCATTGTTGAAGCGTTGAGCAGACACGTGCAAACAGCTTCAGATTGAGGGTAGGTTACTTCAATGCCATATTCAATACCAATTGGTAAGAAGCTCGTTAAAAAGAAACTGAAAAAAAATAACATGTAATGAATAGCAAATAAGCAGTTATTCCTTCTAAAAATCCAACATTTGTTTAGACTATTCGTGGCGTATAAATATTTAACGAATGCATTTTATATATTTGAGAATATCCTTTTCCTTCAATGCAGTGGAATTTAAAACTATGAGCCACAGACTCTATATAAGTTGGTAGATACACAAAAACATTTTATTTGAACTTTATATATAATAATATATAAATAATAATTAATGTAATATTGATACAAAGTAAAATAAGTAATTTGAGATCTTGTCTTTTGGTAAGGAATTTGGTTTTATTTTTGCAATATGCAACTATAAAAAATGATGAATGAAATGGTTTGTGCGATTTCTTTTTCAAAGACAAAAATGTTTATTCATAACCTTACGTATTTTTGGTTTGTGCAGTTTTTAAAATGAGTTGTTTTGGGGTAGGAAATATCGTACAGGCGACCTTTTTTTTTTGAGCAAAAAAAAATTATATTTCAGTCTGCAACAAAATAAAAAAAAAATTCTAATAAATAAATATTTCCTTTTTTTAATAAACTAAATTTGGGTCATGTGTTTTAATTTTTCATCAAAATTTAATCTAAATTTTAGTTCATTGTGCCCCATTTATACATTCACGTATAACCCACCAAAGCGGAAAAGATTAGGGAAATCAGTTTTGAAGGATCCAAAGGATGTGTTGAACAAGTTTCTGCTCTTTAATGCATTGTTTAACATCAACAATATCTAATTTGTTGAGCGCATTTTTAATGAAACATGTTTTTATTAATTTGTTGCTAGAAGAAAATAATTCATGATTTTGGAACCTCTAGAGTGTGAAAAGTGTGGAGAAAACCAGACACAAAAATGCATCCAAAAGGATCTTTTTTCAACAGTGAGGTATGCAGGAGGTTTTGTAATGGTTTAGGGTTCTATGAGAGTCTCTAGTGTAACAAATTTGGTCGTTATTGATTATAATAAAGAATAATTTATTATCTAGTGCTACAAAATTGGAACTCAAACGTGTTTTATTCACAATAATGATCCTAAATATGTAGTTTTAAACCCTAAGTTTTGAGTCTCATATAGTATGTCAAATTGTTTTTTTTTTCCACCACGTTCTGCGGATATCAACCGCATTGAGAATTAGTAGGATGTTTTAGATAACAAAGTAAAAGTTAAGATCAAGTTCGAGCAAAGGTGATCTAAAAATTGCTCGTCAAGAATTGAATTCTGTTCCAAATTCATTTACTTAAGAAAGGGTTCGAATCCATACTACAAAATACCATAAAAAACAAAGATGTCCAACTAACTATTTATTGTCAATTATTCAAAACAAATTTGTAAATTTTTTGATACCTGAATAATTTTACACTGTTAAATAAATAATAAATTTGATTTTTTTTTTTTTGTTCTGAGTATGTGAACGATTCATTTGACTACCATCAAATAAAACGTAAAATACAAATAAATAATTGTATGTATAATAATTAGTAATAGTTCAACATGCAATGGTTGTATAAATTGAAAATGGATTTTTTTAACTGTAACCAAAATACAGCAGTATTTTATGAGTATCTCTTATTTCTAACTACATGACATCATAAAAAATGATTGAATGGAACACCGGGAATGTTTCAACAGAAATTCGTTTGATGGAATGAGTTAAAACTTCCACACCAATAATTTGAATCACATGAACTTCTCCATAATTATATTATTTTTTTTTTCTGTGGGCACTTATGCACTCCTAGAAAGCGTCCTTTCTTTTGTTAATTGAGTGAAAAATCACATTTGCAAGTCACAGTACTTAAATCAATGTTAATTAGTAACGTAAATTTTAAGAAATCCTGCCAAGAATTTCATTCTCATTTGAAATCAACACCAAAGACAGCAAGACAAATATGTTATTCAGAAAAATTTAAGACAAGAGTGCAAAAAGTAAGACCAAAGATATATTAACGCCTCGTTTTTAGGGGAAAATAAAAGGTCGCTTCAGGTATGATTAGTTGATCAACTTTAACTGCTAGTATACAATTTGTTATTCAGTTGTCATTATTAAAAATATACAACCCAAATAAACTACTTACCCGAATATACCAATAGTAAGAAATTGGATCCAAATGTGACCCAAATAAAGACATCCACTGAATATGAGACATGTAATTAAGCTGGCCACACATATAAAAACGCAGTTTCTCTGAAATGTATATGTACATATCAATCAGCTAGCAACCAGAATCATTTCTTTAACCAATTGTTTACCAAAAAGTAAACTCACTTTTTGTTTTAATTATAATTAAAAAATACGCATATAAATTGAATTTTTAATGAATTTAAGGTAGAAAAAAAATTTTAAGTTATACAAATGAATTTATATCTTTCATTTATATCAACTGTTTCTTAAATTAAATGATAGATTGCTTACTAAAAGGCTTATTTATTTAAAGTAAAAAATAAAATAATTACTTGAATTTATGCGTCAAATCCAAAATGTATCCTGAAATAATGGACCCTACCAAACCAGCAACAATGAAAAGTAACCCCATCCAACCAATTTCCACTTCTTTGTGCTTTAATTATAAGAAGTAAAACAGAGTTTATTTGTATTTATAACTCCATTCTTATGTTTTGATTTCGTGATTATACTCTTTTATATAAAATATATGAGCAAAACAGAAATAAAAAATTAACACCATTTAGAAGTAAAAAAACATTACAAAAGTTTAGAAAAAAATATTTATTTTACCGGATAAAAGCGGAGAATTAAGTTATTCAAAGTTGTGCCAATGGCAAAATAAGATCCCACCATCAAACCTGAAAGAAATAACAATTAAAAGGTGATTAAAACAAAAATATGAGAATTTTGTTAAAGAATTGTAACATAGATGGCAGCACCAGTATAGTATATCTATTTTTACCATGGATTTTAACTTAATGTATTTTAGGCGTATTGTGCAAATAGTAAACTCTTCAAATGTATTCAACAGGATATAAGATTTTTTTATTATATTAATTGTTTCAGAAAGCACATTTATGTGAAAGTCTTCTAAGTTTAAACAATAAATAATCAATTCCAAATTATAATCGATAACTCCCGCCCCTTTTTGGATTTCTTACATAAAAATAAGTTGAACAATTGTAACCCATTAAAAGCCAGGAAATTCGAAAAAAAAAAAAAAAAATTATGAATTAATTGAATGGTCATAAGTATTCTTTTTTCTAATAATATTAAAAATAACATGTATCATATTCACTTGGAAAAAAAGGATTCTTTAAAAATTTAAAAGGCAATATTAATATTCATTAAATTTCACTGTTTTATAAGAAATCTATATAATAAGAATATATCTGTAACTGTAAGATTAATTTGAGAAATATAACAACATAAAAATCGTGCAATTTTCAAAGAACCATCATATCATATTCATTATCTTTTTTTTTCAAAGTACCTTATACCTTATATTTATTATTATTTTTCATATTTATGTGTGTATATATACACTCATGTCCATAAATTAAGGATAATTCAGAATCACACAGAAATTGAACTCTAAAATAAAAATTTCACCTGTAGAATTATCACACACATCTTGAAGAAGAATATGCAAATTACAGGAAACCACCAGATGGCGCGGATAGTACGTCACAATGACGAGAGTGTAAGAGACGGGTATATAGGAATGGTGACAAAAGAAGTAAAATTGGTTCACAAAGCGCTTTAAAGCCTTTCAGTGTAATAACCCCATAGTTATGGCACAAAAGGAAGCATTTGGATGATTTTTACGTGGTAGAATTATCGGACGACTGGAATGTGGACGTACCCATCTGGAAGTATCCGAGGAACATGGAATCGCCCAGAGTGTCATCTCCAGGCTTTGGCAACGATTCCAAGATGATGTTAATGTGAGTAGATGTTACAGCACAGGTCGCCCCGAGTTACAACGCCGAATGAGGGCCGGTATTTAGTAGTTACTGCCAAAAGAAACAGACGGAGCACAGCATCAGACCTGTCTCGTCAGCTCTCTTCAGCTACCGGTACGACAGTTTCAAGGCAGACCGTGTACAGACGCTTAGGGCACATTGGTCTATATGCTCGTAGGCCTGTCAGATGTGTTCCACTTACCGCAACTCACTGTCGCCTGCGATTAACCTGATAGAGAGCATGCATTGTGTACACCCGCAACGGTGGTCTGGTGTGATGTTTTCCGACGAGTCCAGGTTTAGTTTGCAGTCTGATTCTCGCCGGACTTTCATATGCGGTTCAGAGCACCAGGTACCCGTTACCACCAAGAGAACACCATTGAACGACACCGTTACGGTGGTGCAGGATGGCTCGTTTGGGGAGGAATTATTCTTGGTTCCAGAACTGGCCTGCATGTTCAGAGTGTAACGATGACAGCCCACATCTATCGGGATGTCATTCTGGAACAACATGTACGTTTGTTTCGGGGCGCCATGGGTTTCTGTTTATGGATGACAACGCCTGTCCTCGCCGTGCAAATATTGTAGATGAATGCCTCCAATTGGAGGATATCTCCCGTATGGATTGGCCAGCATACTCACCGGACTTGAATCAATAGAGCATGTGTGGGATATGCTTGGTCGACGAATTGCAGCCCGTCAACCCCCTCCCACCTATCAACCGGAACTTCGGAGGGCATTGCCTGATGAGTGGTGTAATATTCCCCAAGATCAGATTGATAATTTGATACTCAGCATGCCTAGGCGTTGTAAGGCCTGTTTGCATCATCCGGGAGACATACTCCATATTAACCATCTAACCATGTTATACTGTTTTTGTAAATAGGTTCTTTTTTTTTTTGAAATTTGCTCAGGGAGTAAAAATCGCAATTTTTATTAATTATGTCAAACATATAGCATCTTTTTTTCTCTTTACCTTTTGTTTAATAAATAGACTTTACAAATAAGTCAAATTTGTTTTGCTTCTATGTCTCTTTCTTTGCCTGAACTTCATTATCCTTAATTTATGGATATGAGTGTATATATATATATACACTCAAGAGCCAAAACATTATGACCACCCTACATTTTGCAATGAACTCGTCTTGATGACGTAGAAGGCACGTGATCAGGTGGAAGTGGTATTTAACTGGTATTAAGTGGTGGTATTAGTCCATTCAAGGCAGGTTGAAGCTGTGCTGCTCGCCAAAAGTGGGCCAACTCGTTATTGACGGGTGGTCATAATGTTTTGGCTCTTGAGTGTATATATATATATATATATATATATAAAAAATAAATAAATAAATATAAGATTATACATATCTATCTATCTATATATATATATATATATAAAGAGAGAGATATAAACTGGATTGTAACTGATAACATGAACTGTTTATAAAAAGAAATTTAATGCATAAGGAACAATGGAAACCATTAAATTTAATTAGAACACTAAATCTAGCAATTTCAAAAAGTACTTACCATACATAATATTTATCAAGATAAAGTTTGGATTCTTTAGCATACTGAGAACTACTTGAATGTGGGACTGATCGTTGTCTTTCTTCTTTCTCTGAGATTCAGAAAGACTTGGAGGTAATTTAGGCGTATTCTGAAAAGCTAAGAAGTTTAGCATTTAGATCAATAAGAAATTGTTATGATGATTATATCGCGTGACATTACTAAAAATGATAATAGTAATTTGATAACTACGGAAACTTAAGATTCAAAAAAATTTCTAAAGATGAAATGAAAAATGCAATATTTCTAATTTATGTAGAAGTCTTTATTTTCAAAATCAAATTTCCCTAGCGCGCATGCTCATAGGAAACATTATTAGAGATACGCATGCGCAATTTCCTATGAGCATGCGCGCTAGGGAGAAAAAAAAATATCGGACGATAAAAATACGGTATGCAAAAACTCTCTAATATCTGATAGAATCAAAACTTCTAAATTTTTATTTCTCTCTTATGAATCTTACTAATATAAATTGGGTAGAACTAAAAGTTAAAATTTGCTTATTTATAGTTCATATAAAATTGATAACAATTATTTTAATCCTTCATTGCCCATTTTTTTTTTTCTGAAGAAAAGAATATGGATATTAAATACTTGCAAGAGATCTGGAAAATATATTTTATTTGACAACTAACTGGATCTTACGAGCCGTGAGAGTGTTTAGGTATCAGGTGGGAAAAAAGGTGGAAGGAGGTACAGTCATAGTCAAAAACAGAATCATTATTGTATAGGCTAAATGTTTTCAGTAAGGATTTGTATTATAGGACTTTATTTGACAACGCAATGGAATTTGTGTGCGTTTCATAGTACCACAAGCCTGTGGTGCTTGTATGTTTAGGTACTTCTTTCTCCATCCGAGATGATAAAAGTCAAATAGATTTAAGCAATCAAATTTACCTCTAAATCGATTTACTGTGGCTATTGCTGGTCAATATTTTTATACAATTTCTGGGTAAGATACGAAGTGATATTCAAATGTTGCGGGTGCGGAGTGGTTTATATGTTAATGTGCTTCAATAAGCACACTCTGCTGTGTTCTTCTCATTTATTCGGTGATACATGATGTTAATTGAAAGCAGACGTATACTCAAACAGGTCATACTAAATGTATATCGAGAGAAATTGTGTCTGAAGTCGAAATTTCTTATTTTGTTAATAGTTGTTCATTTGCATTAATTTCGTTGAAATACATAAAAAAAATACAATTTAAGAAAAACTGCACAAAAAATTACATAAGCAAATTATAAATTAAATTCAGTCTTCTTTTCTTTTTGCCAGTTCAGTCGTTTATGTCAACTTCAATAGTTTGATGAATATTCAATAAAACTAAGCCTGGAAATCGCGGGCTCAGTCAACAAATTCAAGTACATTGAGAAAGATTAACAATGAAAAACACTGATTAATTTAAATAATAAATATTTAACAAAACGCAACTGAACCTAAGTGTCCATAAATTTGCACCCATTTCACTTATGGCCTGAGAGTGGAGGAGTACTCAAAGTCTTCCAACACAAACGAGCATGACATGCTTAAATAGTAGTGAAAAATATGATGGTATATGGCCATAAGTCGAATGGTATCTTGACTTATCTTGTTAATGGTATCTTGACACGTGCTTGGATCTGATGGCTGTAAAAGAAGCTACTGTCTAGAGTTTGGGGATTAGAAGGAAAGTCGTCCATTTAAGAGCGTATTTTTTTCAGCCATTATTAGAAAGCAAATTCTGAGATCCAGATTATTGTGGTTTCCAATCTAGGGGGTACCTGGTGGATCAGTTGGGGGGTTATTAGAAGAAATCAATTAAAATAAAATAATCGCCTAAACCTAGTGATAATTGAAAATATTTATTTATTTACATGAATGCAGAGTTTTTAAAAAGCTTTCTGGTCATATGTATATGAATAATTATCCGATTTCTTTCCTAACTTTAGATTTTATCTGTTTTTATTTGTACCAAATTTTTGAACCAAATAGCCAAAAATTTGAAAGTAATTTTTATTTCGGGGAAATAGCTACTGATCTAGTGATCAAGAGTTTTATACTTTAACATATCCTTAGTGATTTTTTTTGGCAACTATGTATATAATTGGCAAGAGATAAAAAAAAATCGTTCAACAATTTTCAGGAAAAATTTTTAAAACTCTAAAATAAACGTAAATTTAATATTACTAATATTTGTCGTTTTTATTCCATTAATAGATAAAATTATTTTTTGATATTTTGTGGGTTTTAAAGGAATTATATATATTAAGATAATTATTGTTACATATTAAGTTGTGTAATTTACCAAGTGTATTTATTTACTTTTTGTGTGGACGAATTTATGTTTGGAAATAATATATTTTGAGATTAATAAATATATGTATATCAACAAAAGATATAATTGTCATTCTGAAAATTGTGAAAAAATAGCCGAGCTGCAATGTTACGACAAGTCTAGTAGGAAAATGGTAGGAAATTTTGGCCTCAGTATTCTGTTTTTCCCAAATAGAGCAGCGGTCCTTGACTTAAAGTCTTGAGAGACTTGAAAGAATACTATCAAGCAAGGATAGATATTTTTAAACTTTTTAGATGTCTCTTTCTGGTTTGATTGTTCTGAAACTTTTGTGCATGAGTCGACATTCTTTATTTATATTACGATATTAAACATTCTTGATTTTAAATATAATTTAAGAAATGATTGAAGTGCTTACTGAACGTAACCAAAGCGAAAACAACGACATTGACAGCAGTTAAAATGTAAGCCACATTGCGTTTGCCGATGCTAATCTGGTCCTTCTGGGAACAGTCACTGGACACAATCGAAGGTGACAATACGAATCCGATAGCAACTCCTAACTATGACATATACAGGAAGAAAAGAAAATCCATTTTAGTATTAAAAAATTGTACCAAAGAGGATCAAATAAATACACTAATTTCTAAAAATTAAAAAAATCAGGAAAAAATATGTATTTTATCAAATTTTAAATCATTGGGTTTTAATAAAAATTTTTAAAACATCAATCAAACATATCTACTCAAATTAGTCACACAAAAAAAACAATGGGCTTATATTCTGTCTTGAAAATGCGCAGAATAGAGCCATAAAAAAAAATAGTATTTCAATTAAAGTTGTGATAAGCTTTCAATACGGAGTGTGATCACTTCCAATAGATATAATGGCCGACAGCGATGTTTCATCCTCAAAATAACGACGTTTATTAACTCATTTGGCAGCAAATCCCATTGCTGAAACAAGGCTGTTCGAAGAATCTTAAGGATTTCAGAAAGCATATTAAAAGCAGAAAAACTAGTAGAGTGTCTACTAGTTTTAGCTATTAGAACCTAGAGTATCGTAATTACGCTCAATCCATACTCACAATATTCTCCCTAATTAAGTAACTCTCCATCAAACGAACCTATATGATCTAGAATTACCGTGTTTTTAGAATGACGGAAGGTACAAACTACATCTGTACAAGGATGAACAATTTGACTAAGAATGTTTTCTTAATATAACTGAACAGTAACTGTACCCCTTGTGACCATATACGTAGATCAATGTAGCCATCCAAAGTGTCCAAACACATACACAGGACCCAGCAGATTTGTTTCTTTCAAAAATATGATTAATATAATATCGGATTCGGACTTTCACTAGACCATCAATCTTTATGAGTCAATTAGTAAACAAAACCTGCATTCATTAATAACGAGTACAAACCTGCATTATCGCACATTCCAATTGAGACGTGTGCGTACTCAATTAAAATTACAATGGCGCCTTGTGAGGAAAGAGTACAAACTCTTTTCTGAAGCCTTCTGTGCACAGTTGATGAAGATATCGGCTTTCCATTTGCTGCTAAAAGAGAAGAACTAAGGAAGATTTATGTATTGGTTCTATGTCTTCTTGCATTTAACTGCAAATAGCGATCATCTATTGCTCTTGTAGTTCTAGATCTTCTAGTATCTAGTATCTTCTAGTCTCTTTTTATAGTTCTAGTATCTTCTAGTCTCTTTTTATAGTTCTAGTATCTTCTAGTCTCTTTTACAGTTCTAGTATCTTCTAGAAGGTGATTTTGTTCTTAGAAATGCATTTCACTATCTAAATTAGAGTTTTCTTTTAACCAGCACACTGCTATTTTCACATTGACTCACTATCATAATTCTTCAGATAAATAACGTCGAGTATTCATATGTAAAAAACGAGGTAATCTCAACAATTTACTACGTAGTTTCTACTTCAAGAGAATGCAGACGCTATTAAAGTCTGTTTTCGACCACGTGTCCAGTGACGTTGAACGCAGTAGCTCCACTAATTTGCGTGACATTCTGACGTCACATCATCTTTTATCTGTACTACGTCATTTGTATGAAAATTTAATCATTTTTGGCCGTGTAATCCCAATTTGTTTTCCTTAATTTTTGGAAATTGGTTTAATTTTATAATCGAACCACAAATTTCAAAGAATCTTAGAAATTGGAAATTTTATAAAAAATATTTTTTAATGGGAATACATTCCTCAACTATCATTGAAACAATTTTAATGTTTTATGCGTATCTAATATATTTTATATTTTAGAGTAATATTATTATATTTTATGCGTATTTAATATTTTATGGGTTATTTTATCTATATAGCGTATCCTTGTGAAAAATTTAAGTTATAAGTTGTGGTCTAAATGGGCTTAAAGTTGTTCAGTTTATATAATTAATAATTCTATAAATAAAGGTTTTAAAATATAAATTTATAATACGTTTTATTTAACTAAAAATATATTTAAAACATTAAACATATTTAAGGAATACCAGAACATATAAAAATATATTAAATTACTGATTATTCATAAAATCTAATTAATTCATTAATATTAATAAATATTTATTTACTTGAAATATATTATTTAAATATTATATATAATAAGTATATCATATAACAAATGTAAACTGTAACTTAAAAAAAATTTGATGAAATTTCATTTCTTGAAAACTTATAAATACTCCATTAAAATTTTCTCTGAAAATATTAGATTCAACTATTACTGCAAGATATTGAAAATTTAAATTTTTTTTTTTTTTTTTTTTTTTTTTATGTAGAAGACGAATACATTTTTATATTTTGTAAGCCTATGCTATTAAAATAAGTTTTGGGAAAACGTTAACAGCTTAGAGAGTGGTATCTCTTACAAAACTTTATAATGTCTATTTCTTTGAATTTCAAAAACTTCTAAATATAATATAAAATGTTTTGTGTTCATCTGATTTTCTTTATATACCAAAATATTCATATTCTGTTTAGAACAAAAAGAAGAAAAATAAATCACGTAATTTTGAAAGATTGCGCTTCACTTTTGTATGGAGTGTTTTTAAATTTTTTTTTTTTTACGCCTTAATGTGTTTTTCTTTTTTACATTGTCCTACATTATTATTTTTTTTTTTTTGGTAAAACGTATATGAAATACTTCTAATCATAAAATATATCTCTTTTGTCCGGCAGTTCTAGAATTTTCTGAATTTCTTACAAGTTAGAAAGGAAAAATAATATATATATATATATATATATAGATTGTTACATAATCGTGTAGCGGTTTCAATATTACCCCCAGTACAAAAGAATCTTACTATATTTCAATTCTTATTTTTTAATAAAGAAAAGGGGAGTATTTTTAATTCAATTTTTTAGCAAATTAAAATATATTTTAAATTAGAAAATATATAGTATACAATTTTATAATGTTACAATTTTTTTAAAAACTAATCGTAAGTTTTTGTATTTTATTTTACTAATGCAATAAAAATGAATCACCTGGTTTCCAAATACCCCGATAGCGCAGGCTCTGGACAGTTCTTGGCTGGGGAACCATTTAGCTGCCAGTACTGGAGGCACGGCCAAGACAAACAGATTGGACAGACCGACGTAGACGAAACTGTTTTGTGAAGCAAACTGCATACTGACCATGACGTAGAGTTATTTTAAACTGTTTGGTGTTAAAGTTGCAAACTGTAATTCACTTTGGCTAATAGTGGCTGGGCCAATGATGATGTGATGATGATGATGATAGTGATATTTTTACTGAAAATTTTTAACTTCTTATATTTAAAAATTAAATGAAATTTCAAATGAAAGGAACATTTTCATACCATAAAAAAAAATTTTAACATGTTTGTTTATTTAAAAGTATCATTATTTTATATTTTTAGATAAATGAAATTTTATATAGTTTCAGATGCGCTG
Source organism: Caerostris extrusa (assembly GCA_021605095.1). Lineage (NCBI taxonomy): Eukaryota > Metazoa > Arthropoda > Arachnida > Araneae > Araneidae > Caerostris > Caerostris extrusa. The sequence continues at coordinate 24,438 of BPLR01001749.1, forward strand.
TAAAGTAAAACTATTAGAACCTTCTTTTTAACCACTGCAGTACCTAGGGTGACTTTGGTGTATTGGCACTCTGGCGCTTGGTGCTAACAAACAGGTTTGCCACCGCCAGGGGTTCAGAGCATTCGATTGCAGGTGCTATGGATGCCTGTAGTGGTTCGTAATCGAGCCTCACTTTAAACCGTATGTCCCTATCTAATATATGGTTGTCCAACACAGTAACACTCATCATCTCTCTTAATATTTTTAAGGCGCTAGACTGACGGAATACATATACACTGGGAAATTTTGCCCTCTTATTCAAAACAATAAAAAACTGTAAGTGTTTTTATGGGTTCGTGTAAAAAGATATTTCCCAAATTAACACTCATCATCTCTCTCTTGTATTTTTAAAAATTAATATTTCTTTCGTGTTATTTGCACTAATTACTATATTCTGTCATTCATTAAATTCTTATTAAATTCCTTCTATTAGCTCACACTCTCCCTATATATATCTTGTTCCAATTTTCAATCGTTCATAAAATATTTTTTATTCATCCACTCAAGTTCAAATACATTTTTTTAAACTTGTAGTGGAGGACACTGAATGTTAATACAGTTTTTTAAAAATATTAATTCAGTAATTAAATTTAATTAATTAATTTTATTTTTTTTAGATTTAACTTCATATATCTACCAATAGATGGGGCCAGATAAACTTAAAAAATGAATGAAAATTATTTATAAAGGATTTTTGCAATATAGTGAAAAAAAGTAGGAACTGACTTTAAAATTTTTTTTTTTTTTTTATATTACTTGTTTTAGTGTTAAGGAACTAAAAGACTTTGTTTACGATTATCTAAACGACAGAAAAAAACATTAACTAATGAAAATTGTTTCTAGCATGAATGCTAAAATTTATAATTTAATCAAAACAATACTGTTATAACACGGAATTCATTATTTATTGAAGTCAGTAATGCGCTAGTAAGTAAAACTTAAGCATGGATATCATTTGAAAGCAGATAGCTATGAAATTGGAGACAGTGTCTTATATCGAGTAGCATAATGAAACCAGATTCGGTAGAAAAGTCATTTTAAAAAACCTAAAATTCGTTTTAAAAGGTATTAGTTTCAAAGATACATCTTGAAATATGAATATTTCATTATGCCCGACTCGTGGCTTAATAGTAATGTACGCCGCTGATGAGCATTAGGGCTGAGATTCAGTCTGCTGGCGGCATTGTTGTAGACATATTCAAAAACAAGGAGACTCGATGGCGTTTGTGATGTTCAGCGTCTTACCTAGTTAATCAGAATACCTGGTGGGAGTGTTCAGCTTTTTTTCTCCCGTACGATACAAAAAGGCGGGGTAGTTCCCCCATTGGTCCTCCCGAAAGGATAAGCTTTAAAAGGATTTAGCGACAAGTCAAACTTCTACCTACGAGTGCTCTATCATAACAGAAGCTGTCCCCTTTAGCTCCATCCATCTGTAGACTATTCATGGAGTATCCTTCGCGAGCTGTCAGAAACTGAGGATTAGTCATAACATTAGTTAAGCTTATGACACAACAAATATGCAAACAGCATAAGCAAGATTATCTATATGACGCATGAGAACAGGCAAAAAAATGTCTAGACGAAATAAAGATGATAAGAGAAAATAAAGTGCATTAAAGATGTTTGCTGGAGTATGGATGATTTGACATGTGAGAGAATGATCTATAATTTGAAGAGAAGAAAATGATCTGCGAATGACTCCTATTTCACTTATGTTAATTCTTGTCGTTTCTCGTGTTTGGTGACATTGTTTAAAAACAACATGTTCAAACAACTACATCGACAATAATTACTTTGGCCAGACATTTCCGTAAGTATTTGACCTGTATGCGCATCGCTGTATCCCAACGACAAACGTCCATTGGCGTCACCTAATTTCGTATAAGAAGCACAAAGATTAAAAGGATAACTAACTATCAGTGCTCATATTATGTCCTTTTAATGTGGCAAATCATCTTAGATGCCAGCTGATGCAGTGGAGACTGTAACAGTGAAAGATAATGCAATGCTCATCTGAAAGCAATATAACTGCACTGACATCCACTTTTTCGATTCATTTACTATTTACTTAGATCGTTATTGTCAACAAGGAATTTTTGCCTAGGTGCATTTTAATACATGTTTTGCTTTCATAGAGAATAATGTCTTACTACGCAGGAATGCTTTTTGGAAAAAGCTGCTGGAAAATATGGATAATAATTGAACAGGTTATTCATTGTTCTTTTATGATTTAAATCTCATAGTATACCAGTTAGACTTTTGAAGAGTCACCATTGGACATGTCCATTTTCACTGAGGCACATCCAGAAAATAGATTGATAAACAAATGACATGGAAGATTAGGCAAAAATCTGGATCTGATCTGCACTATTGTTTGATGATGCTTTGTCGAATAGTGTCCCAAGCCGCCATTGAACTTGAGGGTGGCTAGATTGCCTTGCTGAGATGCATCCCTTCATTGATTTGTCTTTTTTAAAGACAATTCATTGCAGCAATAGTCCAATGAACCGTTTACCAGTTTGATTTTATTCCGAATACATCTATATTGAAAGGCCCATGCATTTATTCTATGCTGAACCATCAAATTTTTGTATTCCTTTGTTCTCTAAGCACAAACTGTCTCCAAATTCTGATTTTCTGAAAAGTTTTGAAACTCTTTCTAAAGTCTTCCCTATTTTGTTCACAAATATACACTGAAGTGACAAAAGTCATGGGATACCTCTTAATATCGTGTCGGCCCCCTCCTTTCGCCCGGCGAAGTGCAGCAACTCGACGTGGCATGGACTCAACAAGTCGTTGGAAGTCTTCTGCAGGAATATTGAGCCATGCTGTTTCGATAGACGTCCATAATTGTGAAAGCGTTGATGGTGCAGGATTTTGGGCACGAACAGACCTCTCGATGATGTCCCATAAATGCTCGATGGGATTCATGTCGGGCGATCTAGGTGGCCAGATCATTCGTTGGAATTGTCCAGAATGTTCTTCAAACCAATCGCGAACAGTTGTGGCCCGGTGACATGGCGCATTGTCATCCATAAAAATCCCTCGTTGTTTGGGTACATGAAGTCCATGAATGGCTGCAAGTGATCTCCAAGTAGCTGAACATAAGCATTTTCAGTCAATAGTTCCAGTCAGTTCGGTCCAGTCGCACCAGAGGATCAAGTCCATGCCATGAAATAACAGCCCACACCATTACGGTGGGAGCCACCACCAGCTTGAACAGTGCCTTGCTGACAGTTTGGGTCCGTGGCTTCGTGGGGTCTGCGCCACACTCGAACCCTACCATCAGCTCTTACCAATTGAAATCGTGACTCATCGGACCAGGCCACGGTTTTCCATTCATCTAGGGACCAACCGATATGCTCACGTGCCCACGAAAGTCGCTGCAAGCGATGTCGTTCTGTCAGTAAAGGCACTCGAGTCGGTCTTCTGCTGGAATAGCCCAAGAAAAGCCAAATTTATCCCCACAGTTCTAACAGACAAGTCCCTTGTACGTCCTGATTTCTGCGGTTATTTGACGCAGTGTTGCTTGTCTGTTAGAATTTACGACTCTTTGCAGACGTCGCCGGTCTCGGCCGTTAAGTCCCCGGCGGTCGACCACTGCGCTGTCCATGGTGGGATGTTATGCCTGAAATGTCATACTCTCGGCACACTCTTGACACAGTGGATCTGGGAATGTTGAATTCCCTAACGATTTCGAAATGGCATGACCCCCATGCGTCAAGCTCCAACTAACATTCCGCGTTCAAAGTCTGTTAATTCCCGTCGTGCGGTCATCATCACGTCAAAACCTCTTCACATGAATAACTTGAACAGAAATGAAAGCTCTGCATGAAAGCTCTGCGCATTTATACCTGTTCTGCGCGATGCTATTGCCATCTGAAAATTTTTGTATTATTGCTATCCCATGACTTTTTGTCACTTCAGTGTATGTTAAAATTATATTATAGACAGCAAATGCAGTGCATTTTTTTAAATTTTTAAATTCATATGTTACTGTATTTCTTTCATTAACTCATTAAGAAGCAAACAGCTTTCTAATTGAAGAAAATGAACAAAATTTAATTTTATTCGTATAAAAATCTAATTAAGAGAACAAAAGGGAAAATAATAATAAAAAAAAATAATAATTATACCCGAGTTACAAAAGGTTGCAAAAAAAACGCAATATTATGATTATTTTTCTGATAACCTTTAAACCTGTCATATATAAATTATATTACATTTTCTACATGCAGTTATTGGTTAATCGGATGAAAATATATCTTTCATAAATGTTTTCTAATGACATTGATGAAAATAACACAAAAGTACAGAAAAAAATGTAAAATTATCTAAAAAGAATGACTAATCGTTATAAAATATTATCACACGAAAAGTAAAAAACATTCAGTGAAAGAGATTTGAAAAATTTATCGATGTAGTTTATGTAAATTTGCGTTTTTCGTAAACACAGCCTTAAATGGATTAAAAAATTTATACAAAATAAATAAGACATCATGGTGACAGTCAAAATGAAATTTATTCAACTGAACAAAATAATGAGTACTTTCTGTTTCAAAAACACAACTAAACAACACTGATTTTGATCATAAGTAAAAATTTTATTGTTTATGATTTTGAATAAAAAAATTATAACTAAATTTCAACAACATTTGATCCAAAAAGGTTTTAAGAAATCACTATTATTATTATCGTGGAAGAATCAAGAATTATCAAGTAGTATAAAGAATTATTATTATCGCGGAAATGTTTAAGAAAGTAAGATTACTCTATTTTAAGAAAGAATGAATATAAATTTTTTTTTTTTTGCTAATGGTTTTATATTCGCTGACTACTGAAATGCAAAAATCAGAAAACAGATTTCATAATAGAAAACAATTAGTTATTATAAATCTCCCCAAAACACACTACATGTGTAAATGTACTCTATAAATTTCTCAGTTGTCTGACATGACGGCCCGAGATAAAAGCTTTTGGATCTGAAACTGATGGAAACACCTGAGGTTTGATGAAACCATCCATTAATATGTGCGTAAATTTCTAGGAAAAATGTCATCTTTTCAGACGAAAATAAATAATGGCTCAGATGGAAAAAAAAAATTAATGAGATGTTTCACAAAAAAATGATTTCTTGAAAATACGCAATCGATAAAAGTTAAATAAAAGCATTATTTTGAGAAGAAAGCATTATTTTAACTTATAAATAAACACTTAGTTGCTTCAGAAAGTGTTATTCCTTTTTTAGGGTTAATTATCATGTCCTTACAAAATACAGAAGATGCGAAAAAGATAACAACTGCACATTTATAATTTGAATGATAACAATTCAAACTATTCAATGTTCTAAATGTAAGTTTCTATGCTTAAATGGACTACTTATTATCATAAAAGAATAATTTTAAAAAATTAGCAATTTAAATTTAATATTTATAGTTAATTTCAAATATCAAAAAATAATGAGTTGCAATGTTTTTTCAAATTTTTGTACCATTTCATTTAAATACCAAGCAAATTTGAATTCCATGCTGTATTTTCAACAATAGAATTCATGTGATTTGTTTTTATTATATATCAATTTATCAAATATTTTTATAATTTTAATTATGATGTATGTATATATATATTACTTATGATCATATTATAATTTATAAATAATACATAAATTAAACTGGTTCATTACAAGAATACAAAACTGTAGTCTAGAAAAATATATCCTTCAACAATATTTACCAATGCATGATCAGTCAATTAAAGAATTAAAGTTATTGGTTAATAGTTTTGCCAATATATTCAAAAATTCTGTTATTGAGTTTTTTATTAAAGACTTTTATAACTATAATTTTTCCATTGATGACACTGTAATAATAATATTTTTGCAAATTTTAATCCAAAGAAAAAATAACCTAAGAAGTATTACTTAAAAAAAAATAATACCTGCTACTATCCAAAATTCTACTGCATATCGTGGGAAACGGCAAAGCTTAAGCAATGCAAAATGGCTACCACCATCAAATTATTCGTATTAAATGTATTGCACTTGTCTACTTTAAATTGTAATCCAGCCATTGTGGTGTGAAATAACAAATCAAATCAAATCAATTTCTATCATTGTATCAACCTTTACAATTATAAAATATCATTATTTTTACCTATAACATTCCAAAAAGCTGTAAAAATAATCGTCCATCGAAGTTCCAGAAAACTAATCAATGAAGATATTGGCAATGCAAAGACAGCATAGACCAGCATGTATATCATGCCGGTCCAATTCACAGCTTCCATGCTCACATCGTAGAAGCACATGTTGACGTTGGCCATGGACACATACTGCGGAAACAGCATAGCACTCATCATGGACAAGAAGCTGAAGAGACCAAGCATCCATAGTCTTCTCTTGTACACTTTTATGTTGGCATCTTTTTGTGGAACAATATCTGTGATACTTTGTGAGGATTTGTAGGTTTCATCGCTCGTGATGACAGAGATACCATCCATGTTGTTTGGTCATAAATGTTTCGATTAGGCTTGATTCATCATTCTGAAAGATGAAATGTATTTGATTTAAACGATTTATATTTCTGTTTGAAATTACTCAAGTATATAATAATACGTCATATTGTTTGTTATTTTAATTTCAAAAGTATTACTTTTGTATTAAGAACTAAAAATAAATTAAATTTAACTTTCAATGAGTTGATTAATAATTAATGCCTTATTGAATCCTTAATCTAGTCGAATTTTTAAAGCATAAAACCATGTAAAAAAGGAACGACAGCAAAACATTTTTTACCAACTTAATGTCACATTTGAGCTCTTATGCTTCCATGCAGGAATTATTATGTAGAAATTGATTTCAATCAAGGAAGAATTTTGAATGTACTTTTTTTCGCTTTTTAGTTGAAAAGGAGAAAATCCGACATGCAATGTTTCTTGTAGAAAATTTTTGTTATTAACAAAAGTTTATTATTGATGTTTTAGCGAAAAACAAAAAGTTAATTACTTTTCAAATATTATTTTTGGATGCATTTGAACATACACCCAATAATATTTTTAATATAAAAACTATTGTATTTTCAAATCTTTTCACAAATCGATTTTTAAAAGT
>BPLR01001750.1:0-11873 GCA_021605095.1 Caerostris extrusa
ATCGTAGGTAATGATATTGTAGAGGATATGACTGAACACGCTTCCTTGAGATGCACCAGCTCCAATACGACCGATTGTGTAGAATTCATTTTGAAGTCGAACTTGAAAAGTTCAATTTTTAAAATAATTTGTAATAAGTGTGATACAAGTTGGAAATTGAAATTTGATCATTTTGTAGATCAGACCATCCTGCCACAATCGATCGAAAGCTTTTTTGACATCCAGGAAGACGCCTCCTGTGCAAAATTTATAGTTATATCCTTTAGTGATGATATCTGTGACGCGTAGAAGCTGATGACAAGTTGAGTGATGTTGACGGAATCCAAATTGTTCTGCTGGAATTTTGGAATTTTTATCACAGTAAGAAGTAATATGTTTCAATAAGGGTTTTTCATAAACTCTTCCTACACAGCTAAATAGATTGATGGGCCGATAATTTTGAGGAAATTTTCTATCTTGGCCAGGTTTAGGAAACATGATGATATTTGTTTTTTTTTTCAGATAGGAGGGAAGTATTTTCCAGACGTTTGATATAGTTGATGTGGTACTTTGCAGCGGAACCCCAAACTTATGGCTAGCATATGTGATAATGGAACTCATATAATACATGTAAATGATTAGTTTATTATCAATGGAAAGAGAAGAGTGTCTATTGATAAAAGGATAAAGCATGGGAGACAGATAAATATAATCTGATAAGTTAAATTAATCATATCAAATAAAAAATAAATATATAAAATAAAAATCATAATAATCAATTATGATTTTTATTTGATATGATTTATTTATTATTTTATTTAATAATCAATCATAATAATCATCAATCAATATAATATAAAATATAAATATAATTTGATATGATTAATTTGATTAGAGTAAGTTAATTTGCTATCATGAAATGCACCCAGATATGTAGCATTATTAGTCAAATTAATTGGCTGATTGAAAAGAGAAATAAAAAGAGGAAGATGGCAATTAATTTAGCAAGAAATAATAAAAACTTTGAGATATTCAAAATTGCTAGATTATTGTACTTCACTGTAGTCACAGAAAAATATAACAAAAAAAAAAAAAACCGATTCAGTGCTTTAAATAAAACTATTTTCACCACTGTGGTTTTAGGAGTGTAGTATTAAAGAAATCTATCCACTTACATAAACAGTGGAGAAACAGGATACATCGCTGCTTGGGCGGGTGTCCTAAATTTCCAAACTTCTATCCAATTAACTGCTCTGTGTTTACATCTTCACCACTCTTATTTCGTCATTGTGTGTGCTTATGGCAAATAAATTATTTCTTTCACTGTATTTGTATTATACTGCACATTTGACAAATAATAGATGCACTTTTTCATAATAACAGATACATTTTTATATAAAATATTTCTTTTTGATGACAACTCAAAGTAATTGTTTAAAATTTTAAAGGAATGTTTTCAGATTTCTTGTGAAACATTTTAACAATACTCAAATATGTATATATAAAGAAAGGGAGAAATAAATCGCTGAATATTTGGATAGCAATATGAATTTTACATCCTTATTGCATTTCTCATATACTGCATTGCATTATTTTCATTTTATTATATTACTACAAACATTCGTGGAAAGTAATAAGTTTATCTAAATATCTTATTTATGTTAGGGTGCCAAAAATGTTAATAAATGATATATAAAAAAAAAATGAATTAAAAAAAAAAAAAAAAAAAAAAAATTTATATCTGTAAAATTTTATTTAAAAGATCTTCCTTTTGCTTTTGTTCTTCATTTAAATTTTGATGGATAGTATCCAAAACAACAACATATTCTTCAATTTTTTTGATTTCATGGCTTATCTCTTCCCCACATTTAGTCAGTATTTTGAGTATGTAAACCAATTTCTAGATCCATCATATTGAACTTTTAGTTCACTTTAAATTGAAGAAATCTTTCATCCTGCAATTGTGTTTTACTGTAAGATTTCTAAAAATAATGAAAGATTTATCCTCCATTAATACCAATGTCCAATAATATTTATCCTCTATTATTATTCCCATTAAGCAAAAAATTTTCTGAAGAAGGAAACATTTATTTAACTATTTACAGACATCACTGCTGCAAAAAAGTGCATATCTAACATTACTTTTATTTTTCTGTAAACAAACTTTATCATCTTGTCTACTGTTATATTGTGACATTTCAGGCTTTGTCTCACTCTATTTAGTAGATACCATTTCTTCTAAAATAAATAAACCTTAAATCTGCATATAAACAAAACTCAATCTTAACATCTCGGGCGATATTCTGTTGTGCTCTTAAGACATAGGAATGTTGTACTTGTGCAATTATGGCATAGGGATGTTACATCACCATCTGAATTTTGATCTAATTTCCTTTAATGATTATGAAGCAAAATTGTGTTTTTCTGGTAAGTTTTAAATTTTGTAGATTTAATCTTTAACCATTGTTTGAAAAGAAATGCTTCAAATTTTAAATTTTCCTAATTACTTTTGAAACAACAGGTGAATTTATGTTATGAACTGTTTTCATTGTATTGAGAGGTTAAGTTTTTATTCTAACTAATTTTTCGCCACCCTGTTATATTCTATGTATAACTAAAAGTGAAGTACTGTAAAAGAAATTCTTAATAATTGTATATTGCATATAATTTTCCTAAATACATTACACAAAATTAATATTAATGATTTATTTTTAAACTTTGTATCTTTTTCTCTAGTATTATATTTTGTAAATAATTTTCACCTTTTTTTTTTTTTGCATTGGTAAATTATTTAGCTTAAGCTTATTCTATTTTTCTTAATTTGTTTCCCTTTTCAAATTATACAAAAAATTGACAATTACATTAATTTATATAAGATAAATATCATGTAATATCATGTAATTGCATCTGTCATATTTATTCTCTGAAACCATTGAAACAAGGTATAATTAAATTTTTATCATAAACAGGTTTTTGAGATGGAGAAGCTTTTGAAAATGAGACATGCATTACAGTGAACTCATTATGCACTGCACATACTTGCATGCATTACTACTACCTCATTGAAATCTTAAAGTTTGGAGTTATTTTAACCTTTTGCTCAATGTAATATAAAATTCCCTTTATTTCTCTCAACAAAGCTATTCAAATTAATAATGTAAACATATTGATTATAAAAATTTCTAATTAATTTAAAATTAAAAAATATTTACATACTAATAGGTATCTAAGGGAGGCAAGAATATGTGGTAGGTAAGTCTGTTTCTTATTGTTAATAATAAATGTTCTTAGGAAATTCAAAATATGAAAAATAAATCATTTTTGACAAATAACTTAGGGCAAAGACATAATTCATCTGTCTGCAGGCAGACGGCCTTAACCCACCATGGGGCCGTGCCGCTAATGAAGAAGAAGAAAGACATAATTCGTGTTTTAAAATGTCATGAATCTGTGTAAATACTGATTACCCAGAAAGTGGTGCTGAGTTTTATTTAATGTACTCAAATTAGATTGGTCTTTGTAATAACATTTTAATCAATGAAATCAAAACTTTTTTTTTTTCTACTTCTAGGAATGATTAAAACTGAATTCATGCCAAGGAATAAAGACTAAAAAAAAAAAAAAAAATTTAATTATAAAAATAATAATAATAAATAAATTTTTCTCTAATATAGCTAACACCAAAGCTAACCTTTTTCACTATAAATTCTTATTATTATTGGACAAAGACATGACTTACTTGTTTTCAAAAGTAAGTTGAAATTTATATTGAATGTAGTTACTTGTATTGGAGTATAGACTTCAAATGGCTTGGTGCTTTAAAATTTTTAGTCATGAATGTTAATGCTATTTAAGTGTTATTTATATTGGTAATAAATTTATATTTTATAGATTTTGATTTATTTTAGATTTGCCTAATGCTTTATAAGTGCTTTTCTTTAAAAAAAAAATTTAAAAAAGGCAGAAAGTTTGGGAATTATTGGACACATTATAAATTTATGTTAAAAAAAAATATGCATAGGACTGATTGTTTTTCTATCTACAAAAGTTAATAAAATTTGATGCGAGATCTTTTACTTTCTTGTAATATGTTCTAGCAATATTTAATTTCATGCCGTGTAATGTTGTATTTGCAAGCATCACAGGAGTTACAGCTATAATAGCAATTGTGATTTGCTGCTTCATTTCCTGCAAATTAGCAACTTAGCCATAGGCTGTAAAAAATAAAAAATATACAAATTTTTCTGCGTTTCACAAATTGTTTAATAGAGATATAATAAAAAAAGAATCTGAATCAGTGTTGTTCTTCTACAAATTTATATCAAAAATCAAAATTGGGATTGAGGAGTAACAATCAACCTTTTTTAAAAGTCAGGAGTCAATATTAAGCTCCGATTTTTATAAAAAAAATAACTTTTATTTTTTCAAAAATTTGGGGACTCGCTAACTAGGGATGGCAGTCGCCTAGTAATGACAACAGTCAAGAAACAATAAATAATTCAATATGGTATGCTTGAATCTTATGAAGAAGGATTATTTTTAGCGAAATCCTACTGAGCATAGAATTCACATAAAAATTAGTCATTTGATTAGCCATTCCAATTTGTAATTAAAATATATAATTTTCCTTTGTCTAAGCTGTTCTGTAATGCTTTCACACCTGTCAATTTAGTACTGTTATTTTCATAGGATATATATCTTTTTATAAACAAATTTAGAGTACAAGGATATCCTTTCAGTTAGTGTAAATACTACACATTTAAAGTTGTAATAAATGCGGTTTTAATGTGAAAACTGTGTTTATAGATATAAATTCATTAAAAATAAATGAATTTATTAAACAAATTTTTCTAAATAGATTAGTATACATCATTGTATATAAAATTACGATAAAGAGTCAATATGAAAAATTTTACTCAAGAGTTGGACATTTTTAGGCCAACTCACCAACCCTCAGTTTCTGCAAATGTTATTAAAAGTCAGTAGTTTGTTTGTATTTAGTTCATAAACTTTTTTAATGAATATCTATTTTCAGGTCTTTCGAATTTTTAGAAATGTTGAGATTTGTAAAAAATTCAAGGACTCATGGCCAGTTACTTCGATTGTATTCTACACAATATAAAGTTGAACATGATCAAGATTTAAAAGAATTTTTCTTGGGTGCTGGAAAAGGTTTTTACTGTGTTTATTTCTTCTCTTTTTTTTTTTAATATTGTGTAAATAGTTTATAAATATTATGGGGATAATATGTTTACCTATTATTTTATATTTTTCATGAAAAGGAATATATATTTGGAAAAAAAGTTTTACATCATAATGAAAATAAATAATAAAACAATTAAATAATGATGTAAATAAGTTTTCAAAAGTTATTTTAAGTTTTTCAATTGAATTAATGTTATATATGAAACTATAATAAGTTAACTAATGGGTTTCATTGTTTTCATGCTCAGAAAATTGCTAATCAATAATTTTTGGTTTGCTTTTTTTTTTTAATCAAATTCACAATGCATAGAAATTGTCATTGGTCTTCTTCTCTAATTTAAAAAAAAAATTGAATAAAAAAAAAAAAAATTTAAATGATTTGATGTTAATTTCTTATGCATTCATATTTTCAATACCAGGGTTTAGGTATTTCAGGCATTAATCAATATGAAAAAAGTAATATTATTTTCTAAAAAATTTCTTAGTTCTATATTGAATACCGCAGATTTCAATGATTAAGCCTTAATTTTTTTTCTCATTAATATCCAAACATATTTATTTTATTAGTATATTTTTGCATGATTTCTTATAAAAATTGTTAAATTAGATACCTCTTTTAAAATGAAAATCATTAGTAAAATAATTATACCTTTAAAAAATTTTAAATTTTAACCTTATTGTTTCTTTATATATATTTAAGGCAAATGTATTTTAATTTTTTCTGCATTATCTGAAAAACGATCCTGTTTATACAATTCTTATTCTGTATAAAAGTTTTAATGTTTTGCAGGTTATTAAGAATTCTTCCTTGAATTAAATCAATAAAAAAAAATTTTTTTTAATAGTAATAAAACATGGGGAATTCAATAGTTTTAAATCAATCTTATTTAAATGTATAAATATATCAAATATCGTCTGAGAATTAACTTTCTTTTAGTTTATTTTGTGTGTTTATGTGTAGTATTATTTTATAATTGAAATGTTAAAATTAGTCTTTTGCTTTTAATACATTTATAAAAATTCCTATAGAATCAATATAAATTTATCCATAATAATTTTTGCTGTTATTAAATGAATGATATTTTTGTATTTATTAATACTTTATTATTTGCCTTAATTGATTTCAATTATTTGTTAGGAGTGTTGGTAGCTATGCAAAATAAAACATTAAAATAATAGATTGAAGAAATGAAGCAGATGTAAAAATTTATTGAAGCAAATACAATTCATATATTGATTCTAATTTCATGAAAAAAAAAAAAAGATTATACAATACCTCTTGTTCATGATGAGCTATAATAAATATTTTTTTCTTTAATATCTCACCAAATATAAATGATGTCATTTTTTATAAATTTGTTTTTAAATGATAAATAATGATGAATTTCTTGAATTTACTGTTTGTTGCATACATATTTTCATTTATTTTATGTTACACTGCTGGCCATCCAAAATGCTACACCAAGAAGGACAAGAGATATCAAAGTAAAATTTATTAGACAAATAACTTTAAGGTGAAATGGTGGAAAATACAACCATTTTTAAGTTGAGGAATATGAAGAAATCATTATTTTGTGTAAATGTAAAAATAACTGTTGCTACAGGCCTCAATTTTAAATGAAAGATGTATTATTGGAGTATGTTAATCCATGTTGCACCAGTAGTTTGCCAATCATTGACCAGACATTTTAAATGGGTGACAAATGAATGAGCAGAATGAGCAGGCAGGCCGAAGCAGTAATGCAATCAGGTGGGCGAAGAAGAATTGTTGAATATTGTATGCCCTGTGCAGTCTTGCATTGTTTTGTTGAAATATCACTGCAGGCAAGCTTTAAAAGTAAAGGAAGACATCAGGCTCCAAAATCTCGGATATATAACACTGGGTATTGAATGCACCAACAATTCATATTAGGGATACCATCCCAAAGAATTACGTTAGGTTTATGATTGGTATGGCAATGCCTAGTAGTCTGACCATAGTGTTGTAGGCTTAATCATAATTAATATGAAAAGACAAAGTTGTGTCATTCATTTGTCTATATCTGACTTTCATCTCACTATTGCAGATACAATGTCTGTGTTCTAGAGTCAAAAGTAATCGTTACAATTGAACACCTTACTCCCCTGTGTTACATACAGCTTCAAATGGTGCATGCTGACACAGTTATAGAACAAATTGTGTTTCTTAAGCTATGCTTCTTGATGTCGCATTGTGATCCATCAATGACTTTCACACAAATGGTTGCCCTCTCATGTGATGGTGCTGAGTTTGGCTGGATTTAGATGAAAAGAGGTCCTTTCACCTCCCATTTTTAAGTTTGTAAGTTACATAAGAGTTATATCTTATAGTAATGAAGTATTTCCTTAACATTACTGTGACATATATCAATATGTTAGATGAAACATGGTGTGAGGGGTATAAAAAATGTGGCACGGATAATAAATAAAAAACACTTATCTGGACATTTATTCTCAGTACCCTATAGAGTACTTGTAACAATAACTAATCAAACATAACACATAACATTTACAAGGAAACAAAATTCAAATACTAAAACTCTTTGACTACGAAAATAAAAATTATCATATTCTCTATCAAATTAAATTAAATATATTCAATACATTAGAGATTAAAGCAAATTCAATTCAGATAAATTTATTTCATAATAATTCGCATTTAACGTTTAAGTATGAATTTTAAGTAGTTTTAAACTAAACCAAAAATTGAACTTTATTAAAAAAATCCAGATCACAAAAAGAAAATATCAAATAGTATATCATATTAAATTCTATGATAGTAGTTATTTTATTTAAGAATTGATTCGATCCAAGTATACATCTAAAAAGAAATAGTAAATTAGAAGAACTTCTCTTTTTTCGATTCAGTATTTACTGTTTTTAGAATAGTGTAATTCTAATTTTGCTAACAATTTGAATGTAGGCACCTCTTGATCTTGAGGCCCCAGTCTGAAGCCTAGTTAGCCTATAGGAAAATCCGGCCCTGTGCATGAAAGTTGTTCAACAGTAAATATTTCTTTTCATTTGACTCATTAACCAATATGTTTTATTCTTCCTCTGCAATTTTTTAGAATTGAAAAATAAAAATGTTGACATGGAAATATATTCATTATAATAACAAAATACAGATCTCAGTATTAGTAAATATATTAAAAAAATCTCTGATATATAAATTCCGTGTACTAGGATCTATTTCTGAATAAATTATATTTCATACATTTCTTTATAAAATTTCTTGAATATTGTTACATGACAATTTGTGTTGAATATAAAATGAATGAATACAAAAAATTGGATCCCAGTATAAAAATATGAAAATTTCAACAGCATGCGAGATAATGCAATATTTTTTTTTAAAATCATTACACATACAGTTAGCTATCAATATAGTTAATAAATTCTCATACTCCATTAAAGATCATAATTTGATAATAATCAGTTTAATATATATATATATATATGAAGGAAATATAAATAAAAAGTAGGAAAAAAGTATAATGATTTTAAAAGATGTATAAATATATATTGTTCTGTATCTTCTATAACCAATGGGAGAAGAAGAAAAATTGAGGGATTTGATTATCACCTTTTATAGGATCCAAAAAAATTAGTGATTTTTCTAAGGTATCTAATTTTACTTAAAATTGTAACAGTATATATTTCTCATTATGCTATTAATGAATTTTATCATTTAGAATTATTTTAATTAATAGTCTTGATATTTAGAAGGAAAACATGCAATAGAATTATCTGTCTTATGTAGTAGCTATTATATATGGATTTTTGTTTCATTAGAATATTCAGTTTTAATTTTTGTACTTGTTTTATTTGGATTAAGTTTTAATTTAACTAAACATTTTTTTTTGAATAATTATTCCAAAATATGTAACTTGCTGTTGATTTAAGTAATCTTTCTGCTGTGTGATCATTATTACATCAATTTTGCATTTAACTTTCTGAATTTAAAGTATTTTAAAGCTAAGAATTATTTTTTAATAACTTTGTAATTATACACAATAATATTTACAACATTTGGGAAAATTGTTCCATTTCAAGTTAAAAAGAAAACTATTTGTGCTTTCAATTTCAGGGGAACTGCCTGTGGTGAGTATTATGTGTTACATTTCAAAGTAATGATTGTGAAATAACTAAAACATTGAAAATATAATGACAGTTATTTAGAATTTTTTATTTCAGCAAAAATTAATGGTAAAGATGACCACATTGTGTATTGTTTATGAAAGTTTTGGCATTCGGAGTGTATGCTGCCAAATAAATTGAAACGTTCAATAATCAGTCGCCACTATATGATTGACGAACATCGCCAGGTAGTTGAATAAAAAAAAAGAAACAGTATAATACTTTTTCAAGAATGCATCAATATCGAACAATGCTTTGCTAGCATTACACATGGTGGTTTATAAATAGGAAAATTGGTGGCAAATGCAAAAAGTCACTTTTAATTGCAGAAGAATTTATACAATAATCTGCTGTAGATATGGTGAATCCCTACCGGCAATCTTGCAATTCTTTGGAATCAAGTAAATCCTCAATCAACAAAGGATATGATGATCAGAGCTCCTGAGATGTGCTTTATCAATATTTTTCTTTTGAACAAGAATTATATTAAAGTTGATTTTAAAATCGTGTTTGTGTTATTCGACATTGACGAATAAAACTTAAGCAAGGGTGTAATTTTTAAGCAGACAGCCATGAAACTGAAAAAAAAAAGGGCTTGTTACTTCCAGTACAATGAACACCCAAAGAAGTAAAAAGGTGATTTGAGGGAAATTATTAGGAATAAAACATCACAAGTGATGTGAAGGCACGCAAATTAAGTGCAGCGCAAAATTACAATAAAAAAAGAAGGAAAAAAAGACACAAATTAAATCATTCTCTGTAAAATTCGTACTTTCAGTATGGTCGAAAAAATCATCTGGACGATTATACATGTTGTTGAATGATCGATAAGTTTGTGAAAGTACATAGTATTACAATTGTAGCCTAAGAATTTCTAATCGAAAGAAGTGTTGTTTGAAGAAAATTCCACAAACCAGGCACAGCTACTAGAAAATTGATGGCGATCATCTTGGAGGCAAAAAGAGATTGATATTGGCCACTGGGCAATTTTTTACAGCAACGGAATAATAGGTGTTGAGCTTTATGGTGTCTAGATGCCTTTAAAATATGGCCTATTCATCCGCTTGCAACTGAAAGAATTTGGAATATCTAAATGGATGATTGTTCTTTGGATCATTTGAAGAGTTTTTCAACTCCCAATTTAATTTAGTTTCGAGGAGATGCACGTAATTAGATAAATTAAATTATTTAAATATCCTAATTAATATTTTATAAAAAATTAAATATTATTATAATTTAAATATTATTATAAAAAATTATTTTAAGAAATTGGGAAATTACTTAATAAAAAATTATTTCACGAGAAATTGTTAGTAATAATAGCTCATAAAATAAGGTCATATGAACTCTAAAATAAGCTAAATATATTTTATAAAAAATATTTTACGAAAATCTTAAATAATGTGTGCGTGTGTTTTCCGGATATTTTAAAAACGAAATCTTTAATAATAAGTATTTAAATTTTTACTTCTTTGAATGGCAACGCATGTTTTTGCTTACAATTGAAAATGATGTCCTGAATAAGGGCCTGAATGGTCGAGTGGCTAGCGCTCTGGCGCTCGGTACCACAGGTTTCGGGTTCGAGTCCTGGCGGTGGCATGGATATTTGTAGTGGTTCGGAATCCACTTTAAACCGTAGGTCCCGGTCTAACACGATCGTAGAGCGTGACATATTAAAAATAAGGAAACACTAACTGTTCATATATATAGTGATTAGGGGATTATAGTCCTTGTTGCTTCACATCCCCATATACCACTTTTATTCATCAGATGTCCTGAATCAAAACATAGAAATCTGAAAGCACTTCAAATCATTACATCGAAAATTCAATGCATTATATATTGAACTTATTCAGTTAAATATTTTAAATTTAACATTATATAAAGATGATATACTCATTCATTGCCATTTTTTGAGACAAATTGTATGTGACAATTAAAAAAATGAACTGAACATTAATATCACTCAATTTTGCACACAACTGATTACTATTTGAAACATGATTGCAGAAATATTATGAAAATTTTCTACAAATATTCTTAGTATATCTGCATCAAAGCAATAGTGACTGAACCGATCAGACTTAGAAAATATTAAATCGACAATAGATTATTAATGGTAAAAAGTTTTATTTCTGAAGTTAGAAAAATGTTTAATTTTATTTAAGGTATAATTGTTGTTTATTTATTTTTGGTATTTATGTGTGTATATATATATATATATATATATATACACACATAAATACCAAAATATTAGAGACAAAAAATAAATAAATAATATATATATATATATATATAAAACAAAAATAAAGACAAGCATCCCCCAAATATCCATAATGCTTTTTTATATATATATATATATATATATAAAGTTGTTTTTAATGCCTTTTGGGATGCTTGTCTTTATTTTTGTTTTAAAAACAAAAATAAATAAGAAGGAATGGATATTATATTAATAATAGTAAAATGTTTTAAATTTTATATGTGATATTAATAATGAGAGGGAGTTTAAATTTCATTTCTGATACAGA
>BPLR01001751.1:0-30238 GCA_021605095.1 Caerostris extrusa
AATATTTGTGTTATGTTTAAAATAGTAAGTACTTCTTAAATTATTTTATAAATTGGTAATCATTATGCCATTTTTAAGGAAAAAGATCTCTATGAAATTTAAATTCGTTTGAGAAAAAAAAAAAAAAGTATTAAAAAAAAAGTTAAAGTTTTTTTTAGTAAATAAAAAGAAGAATTAAAACAGCAAAGCAATTAAAGAAAACGTCATTCAGTTAAAAATTTGCAAAATAAAAATCCATTTAGTATCAATCTTTCCTTTCTGTTAAACATGGCATATATTTGCGTTAAAGAAATAAATACCTAGAATTTCTACTTGGGTTCTGTACAATTGTAATTTTATTCCAGCCATCTTTTCTGTACTGAAGATCTGATACAAAATGCATATGTTTATTTGTTGATAAATAATTATATTTGACGCTTTGCAAGATATTGATACTGATAAACTTACTGTCCAATTTATTTGCTTTCACTACTCTTCTAAATATTCTTTCAAAATATTTTAATTGCTTTGTTGAATATTCCTTGCCCTCTCTCTGATTTATATATTCTCCGATGTTGTGTTTATTATATTGCATTGTTTTTAAATTTTCCAATGATTTGCTATATGTATTTTGTATATTTTTTTAATACATTCTCATATTACATATTTTTCTCATTCTTTAAAAATTTAATCTTTAGATATTTTCTATTGTTTTTGTAAATGTTTTCCCTCAATGTTCACCTTCTGTACCGCCCAAAGTGAATTTTGTGAAAGTTTTCCCGCCTTCATCGTGAGTCCATTGAAGTTCACCCACATCATACCCAAACTATACAGGAGCATCTCTGCTCTAGGCACAGTGATGTGGTATGGCGTAGTAGTAGTAGCTACCGATACAATGCGAATTAAATAATGGATATAAAATATAGCAGGTGGACTGAACAGTTCGTAGGCTGACACATAGATGGCGCTACTAGTATTAAATCCATGTGATTTTTAGTTTGTCCCAACCTTCAAATGACACGTGTATAAATTTTACAGCTGTTGCACTATTAGCACTACTATTTAATTTAAATATTAAATTACTTAAATTAAATAGTAATGCTAATAGTGCAACAGCTGTAAAATTTATACACGTGTCATTTGAAGGTTAGGACAAACTAAAAATCACATGGATTTATACTACATAGCTACTAGTATGATATTAGCTATTATACTAGTAGATTTAATACTAGTAGCGCCATCTATGTGTCAGCCTACGATCTTTTCAGCCCCCTGTTAAGAAGTCGTTTTCTATGGCTTACAATCGTTCAAAGTAAGGACATTTCATCACTTTACATTTGCATAAGATATAATACATTACTTCATAGGCACGATGGAATATGTCCCGTTGGGATTTTAAATGATATTGATGTTAATGATTTAAAGGATTAATATTATTATATTATGTTTAATATGATCAATAATGATATTATTATGTTAAGATGATTAAATGATATTAATCCCTTAAGTGATAATGATGATTAAAATGATATTACACTAATTTTCAGTTTGGGGACGGAATGCAAGAACGCAGAAACTAAATTCCCAACATATATTCCAAATTTCCAACTATATTCAATATAGAAAAATAGAGAAACCTTATGAATATGATCTCGAAACCAGCCATTAATTGCTGTATAATCTTAATATGTCAATTTTCAACGTTGTTGTTCTTCCTTGGTCGACAGCAACATCTAGACCATGTTTATGAACCCAAGTTTTTCTACCAGAGAAATTCTGTGTATAGAAAGCTTGTCCCAACTATATACATTCCCCTATATTCCAAAATATCGCATTCTGTTAATTTTCTTAGAATATTGTTGTGTTATCTCATCATTTGGCATTTACAGTTCTTTTGTTATTTTGTCTTTATACATTAGTTGTTGGCAACACTTGGTTAATGATACAAGCAGACGATTCCAAATTTATATATATAATGCATAAAACTTTCGAATTTAAAAATATATTTTTCATAAAATTGTCATGAAATACCTACCATCATTCTGTTTTACTTTTTTACAATCTACAACAAAGAGACCTAGTTATTCAAATGTCTAAAAATACAGAGAATATCAAACATATAAAAATCTCGTTTTTCTATTTCTAATATCTGCATAAAATACTGGTAAGTTTATACCAAGTTTCCAAAACTCTCTTAACGGCTTGACATTGCAGTAATGTCTTCTTTTTTTTTCTTTTTATGCTATTTATTCGATGCTGGGAAAAGTACTGATGTTTCTATTTCTGAGAATACGACTGGAAATGATTGTTCCAAATTACAGGATAGCTTTAGAAGTCATTTATTTCTACTATATATATGTGTATATATATATGTGCTAGTTGCAAGTAAATTTATATTTATTTCGAAACGCATGATTTGTTCGGATGGCAATTCATATTTTATTTGAAAATGCAATTGTCATGAGGAAAAAATGGCCGTTATATGGAATCGATATATTGACTATTAATTTAATACGTATTTTTCATAGTATTTGCTTCATTTCCGATTCGTTTGAGCACGTAATACATATTTAAATCTTTTTGTTTTAAAAGAATTGTATGGTATATCCACTAAATTATTTGGAATTCTAATGTAACTGTGGAAGAAACTGAAAATATTTGTTCTATTAAGTATTTATGTGCTAGAAATACATACTTAAACATACATTAGTACATACATATATAAATCCAAGATTATCAATTAAATAATTCGAATATCATTAATTTGAATATGTATTTTGTGAAATTGATCGTATAATTCGTTTAGAAATATTAATATATCCAAACAATGGTATTTTAATAAATTATTTTTGTACTCTTTTTAATGCCAAATACATTTTTTGCAGAACTCAAATTAATTTTTTTAAATGGCATCTATTTTAATAGTATTGTAAACACGGTATCTGTTCCTTTGTAAATATGTTGATAAGTAAAAGCTATGCTAAATAAATTAATTAAATTTTTAGATGTATAATATAAAAACCCAAAACATTCTAGATCATAAAATTAATCTTTTATTAAGTTTAACTTTCTTGAATGTTAAAGTTAAATTTAAGAATGAAAATTGCTAAATGCTAAATCTTTTCTTATTTTAAAATGTTTAAAGAGATATAACAGGAAAATTATTTTTATAAAGGCTCCTCGTTGATAACATATATTAAAACTCTATTTCATATTTCGAAACGATTATTGTTTCAAATTAACATAAAATTTTCAGTTTCATTTCCTTATTTTTATGTCTAAAATAATGAGTTTTTATTAAAATTGATTAATTTATAATATGATTAATTTTGATTTCAATTGTATTTCTTTGTAGATTAGATTAGATGTTTGCAATAAAAATTTTATTATCGTTTTCAAATATCAGTTGAACAGCAAATATATAGCATATTCAACGTTACTCAGGCAACGAATTGACTGATACATTACAAATTATTTAAACACCTAAGATAAAATCGAATTGACTAATTCGACTAATCGACAATTCGACCTAATCGCATTGTTTAAATCCTTCTCTTCTAATTTTTAAGGGGAACAATTTCCTGCCTACGATTTTAACATGTCCATCCTTGGCGTCGACATGAAATTCGGGGTTCAAACCCTGCTCCTGATTTTTGGCAGATGAATGTGCTAATCACTAAGCCACACCAAAGAATTTGGCCTGTATAACTGATGTAGCAATTAAAAAAACATAATTGGTTTGAAGTGTATTTAAAAGAATACAATTTTCATAATTTCAATACAACATAAAATATTTATGCTATATTTTGGAAAACAAAACTTTTTGATTATGTAAACAGCCCTAAGACACTGTAGGGTATGTTGTTTTCTATTCTTTTGATAAAAATAATTATTTTTAAACCCCTTAATTTTTTATAGGATGCCATGCATAAGTTTAACCAACTTTCATACTTAATAAATTAATCTTTATTATTAACATTCATATTATGTACTACATTTTTAACAAAATAAATCTTTACCCTCTACAGCAAATTTTAATATCGAAAAAAATTATAACTAATTTTATTTTTTAAATATAAAAAATGTATTTTAAATAAATTTTAAAGCGTACGAGTCACTTTAAATTTTCAGCTAGAAACAAATTTTTTTTTCTCTTTTGTATCAAATTCTAACAATTGTTTACGGTATTGCACCATAAATGTAATAAATATTATGAAAATTTAAAACATCAGATTCCACTCAAAATATATAACATTTTCAATATTGAAACATAAAACTTAAAATGGTATTCCATTTCTTCGTAAGATATTAAAAATGTCCTTTTTGGAAAGAGAAATTGTACCTCGAAGAAATAGCAAACTCGAGTTTGCAGTTAAATGAAATAAAAAAGCAGATTTTACTTTTAAAAAATTTTGAAGCATTTTGTCAGTAAATGTAAATCAATGTGACTGAAAAATTAGGTTTATTCCTTCTTACATTCAACCTATTAAACAGATAAAATCAACAAACTTCTGACGTTCTCTAATTATTTTTAGTTGTATTTTAAAATTTGTCATTAGCAATATATCATTACATTTTTTTCCGTTATGTTGTGTTTCGAAAAGAATCCTTAATGATATTTGTATGAATTTGAAAATTAAAAATAAAATCCAAATGAAGGTTCGCTTTTGTAAAAATATAGTAATTATAGAATCTCCATCACAATTGAAAATGTTTAATACTAAATATAAATTCTAAGTAAGTCCAGTTTTCAATTTAAATTTCCCAGGATATCGTATTTCAATTTTTTTTCCTTCTATTTTTATGATGTTGGCACTGTCATCGACATCTATGTGAAATTGTACGTCAAAATATTCATTAGTGTTTGAATTATGCTTGGTTTTGTGAGATGCTAAAACTGATTCTGGCAATATTTCAAATGCCTCTTCAATCGACTCAAAATGGTGTCCCCGAGTGGTCTTTTGAGTTTAGGGTATAGTCAAAAGTATCACGATGCTGAATACGGTGGTTGTGGAACGATATAAGTTCATTTTTCGCGAAACAGTTACGAAGAATCAATGCAGTGTGAGTTGGCGCATTCAGTGTTTTCGGTACCAATCCAGATTTGACGCGTTTGAGGCCCAAAACATCTTTTAAAATGGAATTTTGAAATTTCACCATTCTCAGCAACATCCTCTAATTGTAAATCGACGGTTTGCAAGCACTCAAATCTTAAATTTTTGGACGTGAGCTTCGTCAGTTGAGGTTGGTGGTCGACAAGATGGCTCTTCTTCAAAGCGTTCTCTGCCTTCTTTTGAACTGTTTTTACCACTTCTAAAGCATTTCTTTCCGGTATAGGAATGCTCACCGAATACGTTCTGCAACATTATAGACATTTCTGCAAAATGATTTAATGCAAGTTCTTGCTCAATTAATTCAGACATTTAGAAAATCACTGAAATTAGTTTTAGCGTCACTCAAAATCAAACGTAACTGAAGCACTAATGAATATTTTGACGTGAAATTTCCCACAGATGTCAAGGACGGTGCCAACCTAAATAAAAAAAAAAAATGAAATACCTTATTCCCGGAAATATATATATGAAATATATATATATATGTATATGCGTGTGTATATGTATATGTGTAAAATATTCGTTATAAAGTATTTCTAAGGATATTATATATTGACATTTGTATGTAAAAAAGTTTTAATATTTATTGTTAAATTAATAAGTTATTTTATATTATTGGTTTCAATTTTTTTTTTATTTAATATTCACATAACATTAACAATTAATATTAATTTTGCGTTTTTTACATATTTTTTTATAAAGGTTTCTCTGCGTGTAATAATCTCTTTCACGGTTATTTTATTACGTACTTGTAATTTGTCAGATCTGTATGATTATACAAAAATTAAACACCATCTAGCAGTGCAAATATTAAATTCGAATATCACATATATTTTAATGACATAAATAAATTTATCGTCAAAAGTTAAATATAAACTCCTTATATGAGTATGAAATTTTAATAAAAAAATATATTAATGAATATATAAAAAAAAAATAACATGGTATAAATAATAAAAAAAAACTTTTAATTAAATAAATAAATAAAAAAAAAAACAATATAATATTTAGATGAATTATTTTTTTTAAATTTAATGCTAAATTTATTTGAAATCTTTTCTTAGTTTTTGAACTTTACTTTAAATAATAATTAAATGATGCATTGGATTACTTATTTATGTAAATAATATATATATTTATTGCAGTATAATATGAAATAATAATTTAGTAAAAATTTATTTATTCATTTTGGAAGTAGAGACAATATAGTTAAAAAAAATCCACAGTCAATAATAAAAAATGAAAACATGGCGTATATTTAGATCATGTTACGACACTTTGCACAAATGAATGTAAAAACATATTAAGTGTTATATTAAGTGTTAAAAGTATCACTTATTATTTTAATGGATCATTAGAAAATTCATATATCAGTAAAATGAATTATAAATAAACTGATAAAATATAAAAATCTCTAGAATTATCTCTAAAAATAGTTTAAACTTAAACGTTTAGGAAAATATTACATTAAATATGACAAGAATAAATGAATAAAAATACACTTACTAGTGTATTTACAAAAATAAAATTTAATTCGCCTTGTTTCTTTACTTTGTTTTAAAATGTAGGAAATATCTCTAAACTTCAAGTGATGTTTTCTGTCTTTTTTTAATGATACTTTCTGTCTATTTTTCGGAAAGAAATAAGAGAAATTGTATTTATTCTAGTTGAGGTTAGAATTATTCATCGCGGAAAAGTATGATTCAGAACAATGTCTTCAAGCTCAGGTCAGGGTGCATTTAAAATTCTACAAATAATTGTAGGCGTTTTATATGCAAAGTTCTGAAAAAAATATGTTATACATGAAAAAAAAAAAATGATGTATATAAATAATATTAAAAAAATAATTTGATAAATATATAATGAAACCCCTGTAAATTTTTTTTCTTGCATTTATGAGAAACATGAGTGTGTGTGCCGACTAGAAATCTAGTCACAACAACTATTGAATTAGTCAAACAAGTATCCTAGTGATTTCTTCAATGTTAAGCAATATATATTGGAAATTCAGATTATAATTTTTCGTCAATACATTGAAGATTTCCTTTTTTTATGCTTAATTGTGATGAAGGTAGAAAATCTTTATGGACATAAATATGACGTTGAAAATTTCAGTAAATCTTTCAAAGCTTGTTGAGAAATTGACCCGCATTCTTCTTTTAAATAACTAACATAAAAAAATTAGGTCATTTCCTATTTTTCACTATATTGCAGAAAGTCCTGTATAAATAAAGTTGAAATTTTCCTCTTACATGTGCCGCCATCTATTGGTAGATATACGCAACTTAAATCTAAATAAAACTAAATGAATTAATTAAATTTAATTAATGAATTAATATTTGAAAAAAAAAACTGTATTAATATCTAGTGGCATCCATTACAAGTTCAAAAAAATGTATTTGAACTTGAGTCTATGAATAAAAAGTAATTTATTGACAATTGAAAATTTGAACAAGATATATATAGGGAGAGTGTAAACTAATAGTAGGAATTTAAAAAAAAATGTTTCAAGAGCCAATTCCTTATGTTCAATCTTCAATCCATGATCGGAGAATATAACTACTAGCTATTCTTCTTCAATTAGTGTTATACATGATCAACTCCACAGCTTACAGGCGTGGGAGTCTCATAGCTGGAATGGTTTTTTTTTAACAGGGAAAATCACATAGAAATTAAAATTTCTAGTAGCCAATCATGGAAGTGACAGCTTCAATTTTTCGGATACATCGCTGCGTGGCACTTTTACGTGAATAAAAGGGAAAAAAAAGCAAACAGAAAGTTTAGTTGTTTACAGTGAAAGCTTTTTTTAAACTGGGAAACAAACAATTATTGTTCCTATATTTTATTTACAATTATTATTCCAATATTTTATTTACAAATATTATTCCTATATTTTATTTACAATTATTATTCCTATATTTATTTATATATCTATACTTACAACAATACTTACTTTTATATCTAGATACATATTTATTTGGAATACCACAGGATACACCTGGAAATCTTATAGAGCCCTTTGAAAATTACTGATTTAGAAGATATCAGGACACTGCAAATGTGAACGGAGAAGGTTATATGGCTTATTGATGTTTCCAAATAAAATACGGTACAGTAATTTTATTATTTTATTACACATAATTGTGTTTTTGTAAAATGGGCTTATTGATAGTATAGATATTTTAATGTATGGGTCAAATTTATTTCACATGAGAGTATCTTAGATTAAACAATTGTCTATATTGTAGGATTGAAAATATTTTACTTTTAATTTATTTTCATTTAATATGCATAATTTATATTCATTCGGTATTTGCTGTTGACTTTAAAGCTATTTTTAAGCACTTATATTTATATCAATTTCTCAAAGACAATGTTAGGTTAATCATATTATTAATCATTATTCATTATTAGTGTCTCTACTTCATGCAGTTAATCAACCAAAAAGAGTTATTTACCCACAAGTCTGTTGAGTTCATAATTTATTTTTAACGCTTCTTCAAAAGTTTCACTCAAAAGTTTTGCAATATGGAAAAGACGATTCATTTCTCAAAATCATAAGGAAATAAAGCTCTCTTTTATGTTGAAGCTCCGAGGGGCATAAATGATGACGCTAACACGAAATGTAAACCACGTCGACCCTAGTCAAAATAACGTGCGTGTGAAACTCCATTATCTTACGCAACTGTAATTCTTTTTCAAGCTCCAGGGAATCTGCTTAATGCTAGGATTTTCTCACGGTCTCAACGAAATGCACACATTTTATAAGCAAACACACTCCAAGTAAATTAATGTAAAATTTAGGCAGTTGACAAACTGAATTTTGAATCATTTTCACACGTATTTTTGAATTAAATACGCTGTTTGATTTTTAATTTATTATTCAGCTATGTATTGTGTTATAATGTTCATCTGTTTAAATTGTTTTTGAAAATACCGCTTAAAAAGTCATACACATTAAATATTCCTAATAGTTATGAAAAACACTCAAGCATTAAATTCTCCTTATAATTTTCCAAGAACCTTACATATAAATTTTCCTTATAGTTTTACACAAAACCATTACACATTAAATTCTCCTTATAGTTTTTAAGAAAACCATACACATTAAATTTTCCTTATAGTTTTTAAGAAACCTTATAGTTTTTACACATTAAATTCTCCTTATAGTTTTCAAGAAACCATACACATTAAATTTTCCTTATAGTTTTTAAGAAACCTTACACATTAAATTCTCCTTATAGTTTTCAAGAAACCACACACATTAAATTTTCCTTATAGTTTTTAAGAAATACACATTAAATTCTCCTTATAGTTTTCAAGAAACCACACACATTAAATTTTCCTTATAGTTTTTAAGAAACCTTACACATTAAATTCTCCTTATAGTTTTCAAGAAACCATACACATTAAATTTTCCTTATAGTTTTTAAGAAACATTAAATTCTCCTTATAGTTTTCAAGAAACCATACACATTAAATTTTCCTTATAGTTTTTAAGAAACCTTACACATTAAATTCTCCTTATAGTTTTCAAGAAACCATACACATTAAATTTTAATTCTCCTTATAGTTTTTAAGAAAAACACATTAAACAGTTTTTAAGAAAAATTTTCCTTATAGTTTTCAAGAAACCATACACATTAAATTTTCCTTATAGTTTTTAAGAAACCTTACACATTAAATTTTCCTTATAGTTTTCAAGAAAAACACATTAAATTTTCCTTATAGTTTTTAAGAAATTAAATTTTCCTTATAGTTTTCAAGAAACCATACATTAAACTTATAGTTTTTAAGAAAACATTTTCCTTATATAGTTTTCAAGAAACCATACACATTAAATTTTCCTTATAGTTTTTAAGAAACCTTACACATTAAATTCTCCTTATAGTTTTCAAGAAAAAAAACCTTATAGTTTTTAAGAAATACACATTAATTCTCCTTATAGTTTTAAATTTTCCTTATAGTTTTTAAGAAACCTTACACATTAAATTCTCCTTATAGTTTTCAAGAAACCATACACATTAAATTTTCCTTATAGTTTTTAAGAAACCTTACACATTAAATTTTCCTTATAGTTTTCAAGAAACCATACACATTAAATTTTCCTTATAGTTTTTAAGAAATTACAATAAATTCTCCTTATAGTTTTCAAGAAACCATACACATTAAATTTTCCTTATAGTTTTTAAGAAACCTTACACATTAAATTCTCCTTATAGTTTTCAAGAAACCATACACATTAAATTTTCCTTATAGTTTTTAAGAAACCTTATGGTTTTTACACATTAAATTCTCCTTATAGTTTTCAAGAAACCATACACATTAAATTTTCCTTATAGTTTTTAAGAAACCTTACACATTAAATTCTCCTTATAGTTTTCAAGAAACCATACACATTAAATTTTCCTTATATTACAATTTTCTCCTTATAGTTTTTCAAGAAACCATACACATTAAATTTTCCTTATAGTTTTTAAGAAACCTTACACATTAATTCTCCTTATAGTTTTTAAGAAACCATACACATTAAATTTTCCTTATAGTTTTTAAGAAACACATTAAATTTTCCTTATACACATTAAATTCTCCTTATAGTTTTCAAGAAACCACACACATTAAATTTTCCTTATAGTTTTTAAGAAACCTTACATATTTAATTCTCCTTATAGTTTTCAAGAAACCACACACATTAAATTTTCCTTATAGTTTTTAAGAAACCTTACACATTAAATTTTCCTTATAGTTTTCAAGAAAAACACATTAAATTTTCCTTACAGTTTTTAAGAAACCTTACACATTAAATTTCCTTATAGATTTTTAGGAATTGTAAAGTAATTAAATTATTACATATTTATTATTATTACAAAGAATGGTAAAGAGCAAACATTTTCTCTTAAGCATTATGAGTCACAGTTAATATTAGCATCGCACATCATGATTAATTCAAAGAAATTTAAAACGAAGGCCTTTCATAAATATGCAATTTTTTTTATATGTTTAAAATTATTTGATAGTTTATTTTATAGGTGTATAAATTAATAAAATAAGAGTGAATTTGTTGACGCAAAATTAATGAAATACTATGCCAAAATTGTTTATGTAAAAAAAAATATGTATGTATTTTACGGAGATAAAAAATATCAATAAAATAAAAATAATTGCTGGGAACATGCTTAAGGAAAAATTAACAGCAAAAAAACTTACCAGATCTGGTATTCATCATCAATAAAATATGTTAATGATTTTTTTTTTTTAAATAATTATTTTAGAATAATTTACTGCAATATTTATATATATATTTTTAAAAAGAAAACTAATACCAATTTATTATTCAATCAGTATAATCATTAATAAATGTATTATATTTAATAAGTAAGTATTAAAATTAAAATTCAACCTTATGCATCACAGTATTTTTTTTTTTTACTTTTTAATTTTTCAGTTAATAAATAAGATAAAATTTTATGAATTGTAGTTCATAAATATTGAAAATGAATTTTCTCTTTTAAATAACAAGATATTTATTTGTACCCATGTTTAAATTTCTTATAATATAAAACCTATAACACTGAGAAATCCAACTTTTTATTATAATTATTATTATTATCAATATTAATATTAATTTAAGGAAATATTTAGTTAAATATAACCCCAAATTATTTATTTTTAAAATTATTTTTCTAATTTTTAACCTTAAATTTGTTTGCTTTTGTCAATATTACAGTAGAATTCACAAAAATAAATTTTCAAAACCAATTTAGAGGGTAAGAAAATTGGTTTGAATGGTTATAAGTTAAAAACTCGAACTGTGATAACTTACTATTATTCTAAATGTATTATATTTTTAGAAGTATATCAGAAAAATTATTCTCTAGAAATTGTCATTAACTAGATATTAAAATACATATTGCTAGACACATATTTTTTGCAATTATATCATTTTTTAACTATTTTATTTTTTTATCTGTTAATGTAAATTATATTGTTATTTATGGAAGTCGTGAAAGGCTGAGTTATAACTATTAAGTAATGGTAAAAGATAGATATCTTTTTTAAGGTTAATAGTTAAAATTGTTTTTGATTTTAAAAGCATAGTTTTCAGTTACAAAGTACCAATTAGCATTTTCATTTTAAGAAATTTTAAAAGCAATTTTGCTCAATAATTTTACCACACGGATAATTATCATGTCTATATTTCAGAGGACTTGATAAATAATTAAAATAATTTTAACTGACTAATACTATAAAATAAAATTAACAGAACTTAATTGCATCTTTATAGAATAAATACTCATTAATTTCATGTTTACGAAAAAGCTCTCAGTAATAAGTTGTAAATTAATATTAATGGTAGAGAGAAACATGGAAATTACAAAAAAACTGCTTTAGAAATAGGACAGAGAAACTCATTTTTCACAGAAATTAAAAATATTTCAATTCCCCAACAAGAAAACAAAGATATCCGATAGGATCTGTTCCAAAATTTATATACAACTCACTTTCTATATAAAAAAAAAAAAAACTATCATTAAATCTAAATAATGCACTTTGGTGTTGATATTTCTATCACCAACTGGGTCATAATTAATACCAAGAGTGTCATAAAACAGAAAAACTGCTCAGCGAGAAGACACGCAGAAAATAAGGGAGATAAACAAGCTTCGAATATTATGGTGGTGGAAATAATCACGCTTTTTAACAAATGGCCAACATTATGTTCGAAAGAAGATTACATGACATAACTCTTTGTGATCTCGGCACTTTTTCTGCTTGAAGGATATACGAATAGTATAACTGGAAATAAATTCAAGCTTCTGCATTTCAATGTAAAAAAATTTGATTGGGAGGTTTTCAAATATTCCCAAATGCTTTTTTTTTTTTTCAATAAATGCATTAAATTGTCCTTTTAATGCTTTTGTTGTTTAATGTCTTTTTGTAATGCACTTTTTTTTTCTTGCTGACTAAACATTTGCTACAATTTTTATGTAAAATTATGACTCATTTTATAAAGCAACGGCAATTACAGAATATAACAGCAATACTAAAATTGATAGTAGTTGCTATGTAAAAATTGCATTTATTTCATAGGAAATTTTGATTTTTAAAGATTTGTTAACATTTTATGCTGAACAAGCATTTGCTTATGTAAAATTATGACGGATTTTATAAAGCAATGGCAATTAAATAATATAATAGCAATATTAAAAATTATAGTAGTTAGCATGTAAAAATTGTATATTTTCCATCGACAATTATGCTTTTTAAGTATTCACTAACATTTTGAATTGCGTAATAAATCATTTTAGGTAGATGAGTAATAGACTGAGATTATACGAGACTGTCTCATTGTGTATTTTAATGAATTCTTATCCTCCACATATTTAATTATTCCAACCATCTAAGAAGATTATCCAATTTTCAACGTCTGGAGACTCGGTGGAGGTGGAATACATTAAAAAGTAGATACTTAATACGAAAAGATTTGTTATCAGAGAAGATTGAAATCGTTGCATAGCATGTATTTTAATTATATAAATATATTGCAATGCAGTTTTAGTATTTTGTAATATATGAAAATTATAATTGTGTATTGTTTTTACCACTATTTTAAAAACAAATGACCGTTTAACTGGTATATTTTCTTCAACTTCTACAAAGAGAACTTGCAAAATGAACCACCACCACCATTGAAATTCATTATAATTCCTTATTTATTTATTTTTTTTTTGTAAAAAAAATTGACTTAAGAGGTAGAATTAATTAAAGACTTTCTTATTTTAATAAAAAGTTATAATATTTAATTTTAATATACTGTATTTTAATAAATAATTAAAGACTACAGAATTAACTAAAGACTTTCTTATTTTAATGAAAAGTTATAATATTTAATTTCAATAGGCTGTATTTTAATAAATAATTAGGCATTTAAATATTATAGTAGAGTCTTATACCATGTTTTCTATTATATTGCAATTGATAATTATTTTGTTCAAAGTTTTATAATAACTTTGAACTAAGAACTTTCAGAAAAGTTTGAGTTTCGAAGCGAGAAATAATTTTTAAATAAACCACCAGACCGGGTGCTAGATTTCGATCTGTGCTATAATTAAATTTTATTTACGAATTTCCATCGAAAAACAATTTTCTCAATTTAGTTGACTGTCAAAATACTAACCCCAGTAAATGTTTTTCTCAAGAATTTAATATATATTTTATGAATTACCTATTATTTTCAATAAAGTAACTATATTTTCAATAAAGTAGCTGATTTTTTTAGATAATGTATTGAAATATTCAAAATCTTATTATCAACGTATATTTGGAAACAAAATATATATAAAATAATTTGATTAAGCAATTTTTCGATTATCTAAAATCAACTATGATTTACTACTACCATATATATATATGGTCGATTATTACTTGATACCCATTTACATAATTATAAAAGAAGAAGTGGCCATTAAAAAAGAATGCATTATAAAAAGAAGAAGTGGACATTGTAACAGATTTGTTTTTGAAATTTCTGTTTAACACAGCTTATTATCAAAATAATGTATTATTCTTTTTTTGAAATAATACACGCTCAAACTTTTAAACTCTACATTCACCACTTAAAATATCATGTCTTATCCCTAGTCATGTAAAAAAAAGACAGTTAGAGATTTGTGTGAAGAAATTTAATTGTTATTTCATATTTTAACTACTGTTAGATAGCTTTTGTAAATTTTGTGACATTTTTTATGTAAAAAGTTGAAATATTATAGGCAATGTTAGCATTGTTCAAATTTCTGTGGAACACAGCAAATCGTATTTAACAAAATAATTAATAATTCCTTTTTTTTATTAGGAGCTCTTTTTTACAAAGCTTTTACAGTTGTATGTAAGTACACCTTAAAAATTATGCTTAGTTCTGAATTTTTTTCTCTTCAAAATATGATTCTTTTTATTGATCTATATTAAAAATATGTATATATATATATATATTTTTATTGTTAAAAATTAAAATACGTAATTAGTTTGCAAAAAAAGTAAAATAAATGCAATTAGTACACCGTAATGTAACGTTAGCAACACCTAATTAATTAATTTATAACTTTACAAACCAAAATAATTTATTTATAACTATAAAAAAAATCAAATACTGATATTTTGATCATCATTAAAATGAGTGAACATTTTAAAAACATGTTTTATCATGAGAAATTCCTGTAAGACGAATAGACTATGATTTCACAAATCAAAACTAAATTATTCTTAACATAGTTTCGATTTAATATTTCATACTATCAATATTACATATATATATTGTTTTAAAAGGAATTGTTATATAAAATGTTTTTATATTTAAAATTGGGAAATAATTACTAATTAGAGATTGTTTAAAATGTTTGATGCTGATGACTGTAATAGTTATGTTTAAAAAAGATTTTTTTCCGCAATATTTTATTAATTTTTTTATAATATTTACCTATAAAAATATGGTATATTCTACTATTTTATTGCAACTGTCTCAAGTGAATTTCAATCACTGAAATATTAAACCATCGAAAAAAATTCTGACATTCAGAAAAAAAAATGTTGAGAAATCTTTGGAGTAGCAAACCTATAAAAATTGAAACCGTAGGGAAGACCTCCTTCGAATCAAAAATAAAGATATAGCATTTCTTGTCTCCAGAGACTCACTGGACAAAATCACACCCCAAAGAAAGCGACGTCCACTGTAAAATGTCCGATACAAATAAAAGATTCAGTGGCCAAGAGAGTGCGGATGTCTTAAATAAGATATACTCTATGCATAGAGATCTTTAATGCAAAAAATGTGCATTATAAATGGATAGAATGGTATTTTTCACGTTACATATTACTACTTGAAGTACATAACTTTACAACTGCGAGAGATATTTTTTCCATCTCTGAGGCATTAAATAAAGACAAGTGATAATAACAAAAAGTTTTTATTATCAAAATTCAAGTTACTTTTCTATATTGTCACCGTGAACATTGAGACATTTGACATACGGTTCTGGAGTTTTATCAATACTCTCTTCATCAGCCACTAGTGTATTAAGATATGTCTCCATGGTTTTTAAAGCTCTTCATCGCTGAAATGCTATTCTTTCAGACCACTCTTAAGTTCTCAATTCAATATGGAGGAAAGTCACTTGGTGCCATTCCTGGGCACCGACTAATTGAGCTTCCTCATTTAAAATGTGAAAGAAGCCGTTTTGTTACCACATCACCATCAGGTAGTGCGTTGTCATGAAAACGATACCGAAAATTTAATCACTCACTCTCCGATAACTTTTTGCTGCGTTATTCCCTTCTGCCTGTAGAAAACAAATTACACAATTGGCAGAATAATTAACCTTCGATTCTATGTTAATCGATTTTCAACTTGACAGTGACAAAAATTTTATAATGATCTTAGCAGCACTATCGAAAGTTGAAAAAAAAAAGAATAGTTCTCGTATATGATATGATATTGAAAAAAAAATTAAGTTGAATATCACTATTCAAAATACTTAATTATACAATTGATTATTAAAATCGGCTAAAAAATATTTCAAAATGTAAATATATCAAGTAGATTATTTCATTTGCACTGATTAACAAATTCCACGGGAAAATATATGAAATACATTAATAAAAAATGCTTTTGTATAAAGGGATGAATTTAGCGTGATTATAGTAATTTGTATTCATTTTTAATAAGAATAAATATTTAAGTAATGTAGAGGAAATCATATTTAATTCAACCTTTTAATAACAAAAAAGTACAATATATTTTACGAACACGCTTTATTTAAAACATTCGATTAACATCTTTTTTAAATTTTTTTAACTAAATAATGAATATTTCATTTTTCATAATAACGAAATATATTCTTACAAGGTAACGGTCATTTAGTTTACTGTACCACATACACAAATCTTAGAGCAATTAATTTTCTATCAATATCATATGCATGAACAATTATTTTAATCACTAAAAATAAAAGGTAATTCATGCTGTATCAAATTAGTAAACAAATTAGCATTGCATTTTTATAAGATTTTCAATAACAAAGAATCTTTAATGGATACTCTAAAAAGCAATGTTCTTCAAAGTATGGTCTATGGCACCATGGAATACGCAAAATGATACTTGCGGGTACGCTAAAGACGAAGGTTTACTATCACTTGTGAGTGTTTGATCGTGTATCACATGAGTTCAGATATCTCTCGTTAATAGCTGTACATGGTTTTAGTAGCGTCTGGGAAGATTAACAACAGGGAATATATCAACTTTAAAAGTACACACACACGAAGACTTATGGGCAGCAAAAGGCTAGGACTTTGTATGGGAGATACCTCTGAAACATTCAATAAGTAACTGTTATCTTCGTGCTCAAAGCCGGTGCATTTGTGGAAGAAAAATCTTTTTTCATAATTGGTGGATGGTATTGAAAACCGAATATTCAGTTTTAATAAGCACAGATATGGATGTAATCTTTCCATATGGTTCTACATATCTATTTCAGGTAGTATTTTCTGTAATTACATCAATTAATTAACCATTCAATTACAGTTAGAATCAGATCTTTGAATAGCATTAAGAGATGCCATTGAACCACAGTTTTCCGATATTACTAAACAAATGCTGTCACATTGCTCACATTAAAATATAAAAAATGTAACTTTTTTATATTTTAATTTAAATATGTGTAAGTTGTGTAAACAATAAGTAATAAATAATTTTTATCTTTCACTGCGCATGCATACACCCATGCATTATTATTGTGACTCATGAATTAAGTCACGCACATGGATCACGCACATGAATTAATTCAATAAGTACATGCGTGTGTACTTATTGAATACTTATCTCATCATCAAGCAGCGTTGGACGGATATCCTATGAGTAGTCTACTCATGGATGGAGGTAAAGTGATAACTTTTTGCTGTGATTCACCACCCTTACGTAGAAGTCTGACTTTCACCAAGTCTTTAAAGAAGGTCAGCGTCTCCCCCTAGGAGTAGCTTTAGATAGAACTAATGGTAGAATAACTGGAAAACCACCAGGTACCTGACTAATGCAGGAGGCTGAACATCACAAACGACAACAAGCCTTCTCGTTTTTGAAACAGCATTTACAAACAATATATAACAAATATATATTAGAATATTCCCATTTTATACTTAACATTTGTTAAATTGTTATACATTTTAATTTAAAGAAAATAATTAAAAATTAACTTTTAACAATTACCACAAATGTATAAAAGATAATTAGAAACTGTATGCGATACTTAATTGTTAAAACTTAAAATGTAGACGTATTACTTTTCCTATGCATAATATACATATTTCTGTAGTGATTAAAATACCTTAACATCTTAAGAATAAATATATATATATATATATATATATAAGCAGATGCAGAGTAAACTGAAGAATATTGGAACAGAAGGTCAACAAATATTATATTTTAAGTCGATGTCGATTGAAGTATTTTACATTAAAATTTCATTTCCAACATTCATTCAAATGCCACTGGAATACCAAAAATAATCTAACTAGATATTTGTAAAAAGATAATTCTTCACTTCTAGTATTATTGCAGTTTTAAATGTTATTTTCCATGTGCGATTTTTATAACTATACAAACAATAACTTGACGCCTGTAGCATTGTTAATTGTGCCATATTCAGGCAACTTGCTTAACTGCATACAAAATATCACATTTCTAAAGCAATATCTTACATTATATTAATATAACAATATTATCAATTAATATTTTACCAATTAATTAAACAATAAGAATTTAATAATAATTGCCACGTGACTTATTACAGAAAAGCAATTAATATGCTTATACACATAATATAGGATCACAAAAATATAAAAAAAAATTGCCTAGACACCAGAAAAATGTAAACACAAATTAGGTGACTTCTTTACTCTGTCTGAAAAATGCTTTCTTTCTAAAAAACCATGTTTCATTTATTTTTTACAGGACTCGTTACTCAAGAGCTTTAAAAATATATTCAAATGGGCTCGAAAACGACTTACTTAATGATGGTCTAAAGTTCTTTTTAGCTGTGAATTAAAACTAATTTCTTCTGTAACTAGTTATAAGATTGCTAATTTATTCATCAGATTGTTGGTTTACTCTTATATTGCGATGAAGAATAAGCACTTTTTTTTTTTCTTACTTACCCTAATAATTAGTTCTTAAAAGCAAATTACCCTCATTTAGAAAACAGGAAAGTTAAGGACACTAGGCTAATTTCTAGTCATTGAGTAATAAAACTAATAAACTCGACGGTGTTCTTTACTTTTTTTCTGGTGGAGACATTTTGCTTTTAATGAACTAAGAAAAAAAAAAAAAAACCTTGTTTAAGAAATAGAACCTTACCTAGAATCTCGATTTTATCATAAGACATTTAATGGTTACACCAAAGTAAAGCAAGTACACTAAACGAAATTAGGAGTTCCGTGTAATGGTTTAAAATAATTGCTGCTATTATTTTCGTAATTGGATGATTTTTGTTTCTTTCTTTGATCTTGATTCCACATGCTTCGTATGAAAAGAAGGTAGCCAATTGATTCCGGCACTTCCAAAGAATTCTAATGAATTTTTACGGCATTTGTGCGTTTAATGCTATTTTGTTTCATTATTTAAGATGCCGGGAATTTTTTTAAGAGTAAAGGTCACGTTTGTATTTAAAATATTTAAATGAATAAAATTCGATTGCAGAACTATGTCAGAATTTACATATGCAGTATTTAAATCAACAAAAAGGAGAAAATAATTGTGGTAGGTACTGGAAAAAATGGAAGGTGCCGGAGCGAAAATGGTTACAGGAAGAAATGGTTACAGGAAGAAATGGTTACCTCTGTTTAAAACATGCTTTGACACATTGAAGATGAATGTATAAATATTACTCTAATTATTACTGATTTGTTATTCCATTTATATTCATAATTTACACTTAAATATGGATAAATTTAAAAAACAATAATCACTTATTGCCAAATAGCATTTTATATTGAAGTTTCTTTGCTAGTAAATATTCCGGAAATTGTTCAATTAAAAATAAACCGATAGTGTTACCTTTGATAAAAAAAAATTACAAAACCATCCATAAAGGCAGCGATTGTAATTTTACATATTGTATTATTATTTTCGAATCTTGGGCATTTACGTATAAGGCCCTTCATGGCTGGAATGCTGAGATGTAACAAATTCAATGTTGCTCAGGATGTTCTACTAATGTTTGTTACACTGAACTTATATTGTTCTGCAGCAATTTTGCACGAAACCTCATAATTTTGGCACTTGGAATGTTCGCACTTTCTTCCACTCCT
Organism: Caerostris extrusa; assembly: GCA_021605095.1. NCBI lineage: Eukaryota > Metazoa > Arthropoda > Arachnida > Araneae > Araneidae > Caerostris > Caerostris extrusa. The sequence continues at coordinate 20,451 of BPLR01001751.1, forward strand.
TCTACAGCCTAACGGAATTCTATATTATTCTACAGATTGATCATGTCTAATCCCAGCATAAACGTAGGAGTTTCCTGTTTGGCATCGCTTCTCAATTTTCTAAGTACTCTTGATTCGAAATCCCAATATGGTATCCTCCAGATCGCTGTGTGGCCTTATTGCCAATTTGCTAGGTCTCTGGCCATTATTACCACAGGCTACAGGTTCGGCATGACTGTTTGCTAGTGAATCAGAATCCACTTTAAACTGTAGGTCACGATCTAATTAACCTACAGTGTGAGCAAAATGACTGTAGAACGACAAACCAAGGCAAATCCAGATCGCTGCGGCATTACGAGTTAATATTAAGAAACCTTTTTTTCATGTTAAGTTTAATGCTTTTATATAAACAACAATTAAATAATCTTAAATATTTTCATAAAAATATCTTTCAAGTTCCGTACATTTTTAAATTACATAATATCCCATAAATGTAATTTTTTCTTTAAAATATCTAAAATTCTTATTGTAATCTATTTCGTAATAGAATATGTTTTTTAAAAAAATATCAAGATGAATTTTATCAAAACTTGCAGTTTTTAAATAAACTTCGTTTTTATGTAAATTTCCTGATATTTATCACACATTTTTATGGGCTCAACTTATTGTTATCCCTATTGTGTTGTATTATGTTAATTACTCTGAGTTCGTAGAAACGGTACATGAAATTATTCTAGGAATTCAATTTTGAACAAAAAAATTGAAAATAATGCACTGAAATATTCTGATAAGCAGAGTTATTTAACCAGAAAAACAAGTATGCGTCGCACGATTTATTACGAATCGTGTTTCCGCTCTGCGTTTTCCATAGCGAATATTTCGAAATACAACCATGTAATTCAAATTTATAGAACGTGACCAAGCATCAAAGTATTTTTTTACGCCTAATTTATTTACAGGTTTTTTTTTTTTTAAATTTTAGTTGTAGAATTTTTTTGAATGTCGAAATAAATGATGCATTATGTATGATCACAAAATCACTCTTCAGTCTGGTTTGGCTCACACAAAAAAATTTACATATGCTTAAATTGATATGATTGCTATTCCGTGTGTCCTTTTCTATGAACTTCCTTGCTCTTTACTCATCTCATAAATTCAGTGATTTATTTCAAGATTCGACATTTTAAAATCAAGCATTAAATTTTTTCTTTACGCATGACATGATCTAATTAAATGCAATATTAATTTTTATAATTAAATAAAAGGAATACATAATTGATTCGTAGCATTTTTTATTTAATCAGTAATTATTTAATTTAAATACAGATGTATGTACACTCAAGAGCCAAAACATTATGACCACCTGTCAATAACGAGTTGGCCCACCTTTGGCGTGCAACACAGCTTCAACCCGCCTTGGCATGGATTAATACCACCACTTAATACCAGTTAAATACCACTTCCACCTGATCACGTGCCTTCCACGTCATCCAGGCGAGTTCATTGCAAAATGTAGGGTGGTCATAATGTTTTGGCTCTTGAATGTGTAATCGGATTTCTGTCGTAACAAATTAACTACACAAAAATGGAAGTCGCGATATAAATCGTATTTTCCAATGAACATTTTTAATTCAAAATTTTTCGTTTGATTTTAAAACAAAAAAAAAATTGCTCATTTCAACAAATAATGCGAAAGTCCAGATTTTTCGGCTCCGATTTTTTAAGATTTTCCGATAACTATACCTTCCATTTATTAACAACGAAGGATCATAACCAGCATTCGTGCACCGCAATGTAAGAATGACCAGATCTTACTCTAGATTTTGACAGAGTTGCTATCCAAATATGATTGGGAATTTCTTAAGAAAGAAACTCTCAAAATCAAAAATACATAACAATTATTTTTTCTGAAAGGAAAAAAAAAATTACATTTAAACAATTTAAAACTGCATTCGAAGTTTAAAAAAAAAAAACATTACATAGAATATTTTTAAATCCATATCTTCTAATATTCTCAAATTTTATATGTTACCTAATGTTATTATGAATGAATGTCAATTAAAGATTACTCACATTCTTTATAAAGGCATGGTTAAAGCATGCTCAAAGGCATATAAAATCAAAACTATAGTAAAAATAAATATTTTACTTGGTAGAGCCCACAACGTGAAAACAGAAAGAAACAATTAATTGCTTTTGGAAGAAGAATTCAAAAATAAAAGGAGATGAAAAGAAAAAGTTATTTTGATTTATTCAAAAAACAAGAGCAATCTATAAAAAAGATATTATCAATTCTAAAGTTTGAATAATTAAGAAATTGCCAAAAAGAATTCTCGGAAAGAAAAATTTATCCCATTAGTCCTCAACAAATTTTGTCTTATTTTTCGGAATATAACTTTATTGCTAAAGAAATAAAAAACGAATGATACAAATGCTTTAAAAAGGGAAAGTTCTTGGATTGGATAACTTAGATAATCAAGTACTAAATATTATTAATGATTATTTTCCAGAAGTTTTCTATTAAATCTTTAATAAATTTCCAAACCCTTTTAAAATTGGAGTTGTGGTCCTATTCCTTAAGAAATATAAAGATAAAACAGGTCATTGTTCTTAGAAACCAATTACTATTTTTCCCCAATATAGACAAAGCATTAAAAAACTCTTAACTCAAAAATTAACCTTTATGTTTCAAGAAGAAAATAAATTGAATCCTAGGCAATACTGATTTCGTATAGGTGAAAAAGGTCCATGAATTTCTCATAGCATAACTGAACTTCGTTAATGAAAAAAAAAAAAAAAAAAAACAACGTATAATTATTTCAATAGATATTAAGGGTGTATTTGACAATCTTAAATACAATTCAACCCGAAATATTATGAAAGAAATCCCTCAACCAACAAATGTTACAGAAATTATTTTAGACACTTTAACCCAATGATTAGTGAAAATTCAAATTAGTGAAAGTCCAGTAATCTGGGAACAAATTAAAGGCCGAACTTAAGTTTCGTATAGCGGGCCAAATAATTTGGAACCTTGTAGAAGATAGGTATTTAATTATCAATGGCCTCCAGCAGTGCATTTGAAAGCCTTTGAGGATGACTTTATATTTAACACTAAAAGTCATAATAGACTTGGATTTCAAAAGTTTTCAATTGAATCACTAAAGAAATTTAAAATTTGAATCGATAAATGCCAGCTATTTATATCTACAGAGAAAAACGAATTACCTTTAAGAAAACTCTCAAGTAAGGCACGCGATCTAATGGGGAATGACTCCATAAAAATGATGAAATTTGTTAAATACTTGGAATCATTCATCGATGAAAACTCGACTATGTGAAACAGCTTAATGATGAAGGCAAAAGAGCAACAGATCTAAGTCTCCTGTTACGGATAACACATGGGATACAGTAACACGTAAGATACAATATAAGAATTAATGTGAATCTTATATAAGATTATAGTGGTAAGAGTATTAAATCAGTGCATTCTTTCCAAAAGTTAGAATTGAAAGAACATTGATATCCATATAAAAGCTTTTCGTTCTTCATATAGCTGTAGTATACAGAATTACATCAACAGTGGCTATTCATATAATCGCAGGCCATGCTCCTTTTACAATTAAAATAACAAGCAGAAGCTGCATTCACGTTGTGTTCAGAACGAGGAAGAATTTATATATTGAAACAATTCATTCAAATAACAGAGAATGACATCGAGAAGAATGTGAGATTATCATTTCATCCAATTCATATCTTTAATATTTCCTATCAAGTTGACATTTGAATTCAGTTTTCTTCAAAAAATGCGGAGACTTTCTATTCAGATTGTTTCAAATCAAGCTAGGGACAATGTTCTATTACTTCAAAAATGCGAGTGGGATGGATAAATTGATCTCACAGAACTTCGTTTTTCAAGCAGAATTATCAGCCATAAGTGAAAGGTTTCGACAAATTTCTACATCAAGAGAATAAGTACAGATATAGTCTGGATTATTTGCCCTCTTAAATCCTCATCAACTATATATACTCGTAAGAGCAATTCAGCGTTCTGTTCTCTCCAATAAACAGATTAAATTAGAATGGATCAAAGTGGACGCAGGAACCTCGATAATGAAACAGTTGATGAATTCAGCTAAGCAAGGTATATGTAAAGGTCAGTCAGTACAAGTAAAAAAGAACTCTCTCAGAACAGAAAGATTAATTAAATAAATACCCCCTTTCATAAAGGCAAAAATAGTGGGGCGAAGGATTAACAATTTATAAAAAAAGTTTCAGCATCGTTTACTTTTGGACCAGAGACAAGAAAACATGTAACAGGGTCCATTTCCTTCTTACCTGTACAGATTCCACTTGAGGGACTGCCGTTATGTTCCTGTGGAGATATAGGCAATCTTCTCCACCATTATATCTTCTGTTCCCTGAAATTATTATGGAAGTAAACCTTCTGAAGCCAATATTAAACTATGGAAACTTAATAGTTTAAAATGCAAAGGATGCGCTCGATTCAAAATTCGAAGCATGATAAATTATATTTCTGAAATTCAAACTTTAATTATCTAAGAATAAGTATTAAATTATCTCTTTGAACAATGCAACAGATTTTTCTCTTTTTTTAACTTTTAGTTTTATATACTCTATGTATGAATGTTTATGTATTTAATGAATTTTTATTTTATAAAATAATTTACTTATTGTATTTTTATATATGTATATTTAAGATAAATTAATTTTGTAAAAATTTATTATTGTAGAATATACACATATCAGTTTTTAATTTGTACTTTTCCTAATATTTATATGTTTATGCAAAAACCTATTATTTAGTTAGATACTTTTCCTTTTTCTATATATATTTCCGGCTCTAAAATTTTCAAGCCTTTTATTTTCCAATTTCACCAACTAATTCTTATACTTGATTGGTTAACTGTTGTTGTTCTTTCTCTTTATTTATTCAATACACTTTAACTGCTATGAAAAATATTGCGTCTTTTCTCTCTGATTTTTGCATTTTTAAATGGAGTGTATATTGTATTCTAATACATTTTCATTTTTTTTCCATACTATATTTACTGTAAATATTATATTTCTATGCATTGTCGCATATTAATTTTGTTTCTCAGATTATTTTTGGCTTCTTTAATATTTACTTAGGTTCTTTCAGATATTTATTTATATATTTACTCCATTGTTCAGTCACTGAAACAGCTAAAGTGAATTTTTGTGAAAAACTTTTTGCCCTTCCTTCTCACGCTTACCTCGTATTTTCTTTCACCTCTCGGGTCTCTTACTTTCTCGCTAGCCTCAGATAATTGTTGTGACTTTCCCCCTTCCATTTTCCCTTTTTTTATCTTTCCTAAATATTCTTCTTTATCCTCCTTCATTGTGTCCGCACAGATTCGCTCACAACATTCCCCAACTGTAAAGGTGCATCTTAGCTCTAGGAACAGTGATGTAGTGTAGTAGCAATTCTAGTTACTACTCCATCCATAGTTCAAAATATTCCATGCATGCTCTGCTGATTTGGAAAGTAATATAGAAAAATTATCAGGTAATGGCTAACAAAAAAATTCTTAATGTTGTTTTCAAAAATAAGTATTTATCATTCTAAGTTTTATTTTATTTTTGAAGCAAAAAGAAATATCCCCTAATTTTTAAGAAAAAAAAAACATTTCCGAATAAACACAAAAGGAATATTGTGATAATACATTTATCAATTTTAATTGTAATTATTTACAATTTGTGATAATACATTATTAAATATTTTGCTGAATAAAGATCATATAGTATTTTCTTTGCCAATAGCGTGTTAGCTTGGATGTACATTTCCTATCTATTTAATATTTATTTCTATGGCATTTAAATCCAAAAGTAGGCCCTATTTTAAAATTAAACTCACTAAAATAGATATGGTTATTGACAGACAATTCAAGATAAATTTGATTGTTGATACATAATTCAAAATAGACAATATAAAAAAAAAATCGAAATTATTTGATTAACCATTTTCGCGCATTGTTGTTACAAATTAAACCAAATATTAAAAAAAAAAATAATTAATTTAATGCAAAATGAATCTTTAATTGCTTTTTTATAATATTATATTTTTTATTTATTTTTATCAATAAATAAAAATGGAAATATAGATAGTACACACACACACACACACACACACACACACACACACACATATATATATATATATATATATATGTATATATATATATATATATATATACACACACTCAAGAGCAAAACATTATGACCACCCCTACATTTTGCAATGAACTCGCCTGGATGACGTGGAAGGCACGTGATCAGGTGGAAGTGGTATTTAACTGCTTCTGGAGAGTCTGAAGAATCATTCTTTCGCTTACTTCTGTGTGTGATGGGAAAGGCTGCGGATCTAAGCGACTTTGATAGAGGGCAGATTGTAATGACTCGAAGGCTCGGAACAAGTATTTTCGAAACTGCACAACTCGTGGGTTTTTCGCGATCTACAGTTGTTAGTACTTATGCAAAGTGGATGAATGACGGTGAAACCAGCAGTAGACGACATTGCGTTGGACGTCCACACGCTATCAAAGAAGAAGGTCGTCGAGACTGCCTCGCATGGTGAAGCAAAACCGGAGCCAGACAGTGGCTCAGCTAACAGCCCAATATAATGCAGGGCCATGTAGAATAGTATCGGAGCCCACTGTTCAGCGGAAACTGTTGGATATGAGGCTACGCAGCAAACGTCCCACTCGTGTGCCTTTGCTGACCAAGCGTCATCGCCAACTGCACCTGCGCTGGGTGGGAACATCGTGACTGTTCCATGGATCAGTGGGGGAGAGAGTTGCCTGGTCAGATGAATCACGGTTTGTCATTCATCACGCCGATGGCCGTGTCAGGATACACCGTCTTCCAGGCGAACAGTTGCTCCCTCAATGTACAGCATGTTATACACAGGCCGGTGGCGGCGGTATTATGCTTTGGGGGACGTTCTCTTGGGCGTCTCTGGGACCCGTGGTTGTGGTAGAGCACACCATGAATGCTACAGGGTATCTGAGCATCATTGCGTACCAGTTGCACCCTTACATGGCCTCTGTTTTCCAGCTAGAAATGGAATGTTCCAACAGGACAACGCCCCTTGTCACAAGGCTAAAATTGTGTTGGAGTGGTTCCAGGAACATGCTGAATTCCAGTTAATGTCCTGTCCGCCTAACTCACCGGATCTCAATCCGATAGAACCCATTTGGGATGTCCTGGGACGGCAGCTCAGAGTTCAAAGACCACCAATTCGGAATATCTCATTTGCGTGACCGTTGCTTAAACATCTGGCACAATATGTCTCCGGCCATCTACCAAGGACTTGTGGCATCCATGCCAAGTCGGTTTGAAGCTGTGTTGCGCGCCAAAGGTGGGCCAACTCGTTATTGACAGGTGGTCATAATGTTTTGGCTTTTGAGTGTGTATATATCTCTCTCTCTATATATATAAATTGTGAATATCTTTAATAAAAATAAAATAAGTATAAAATATACATGCTAGATTAATTTCAAGTTTATCTTTTGCTTGTTTGTGTACAACCCACTGCCAAGTGCTCACAACATTAAGAAGTTTATGAATTCCTAACTTTTCCAAAATTCTTCTACTAACTCTTCTACCAATAACACTGAAGGCTATTTTATGTGCCAAAAAATAACGTTCTTTAAAGAGTTTTTTTTGGTGGGGAAGGATAAGGTTGAAGGAATATATTTCTGTACAAAATACTAGTATTTTTCCACAAATTCAGAGTGTTTGGCGGTCAATGGAATGAAAACTTAACAAGAAAATATTTCGTTTTGAAATTTGATTAGAAGATTCATAATTTATTTTTATAGGTAATAAAGGGAACCCATAGGAAGGAAAAGGGGGAGGGGGTAACGGAAGTTGACGGCATATGTTTTCAGTCCTAATGGTTTAAAAATCTATAGAAAAAGTCACAATCGTGAAATATTAATAAAGTTACTATTAAAGTTCTTTATACATTTGCTACGAATCTGATGTAAAAAAATAAAATGTTGAAAGATAAACTGATCTTTATTTATATATTAGATTAAAAAATAATAATTGTAAATTAAAGAAATTAAATTTTACATATTTTTGTGCTTTTATAAATTCCAGCTGCATCTCTATTATAGTGTGCAAATCACTAAATACCTGATTTCCTACGGTTTTTTACGAATGAAAATAAGATATTCTTAAGTAAGTATAAGACACTAAGATATTCTGACTTCAGTAGCTTTTTCACTTCGCTTCTAAAATTGATGGATTTGATGTCTTCTATATTAGGTATCGAAAGTGAGATTATTAGTAACATTATGCTAACAGTATCATCTTGGAAGGATGAAACATTTATTATAATATACTAATATTTGGATTCTTTTTTCGCTGTTGATGTTCATCTTCTTTCACAAATTATTTTCTTCTAGATAGGGTTGAATATGGTTTTAGAAGTAAATGCAAACAACATTCCTTCATTCAATGCATAACATCTAAAACGTAATCATTTGTCGTTAAATAATACCATTATCATAAATAAACACAACTATTTCAACAAAATCTCAGTTTGCAACATATATCTGAAAACAAAATTAAACGGAATTTTGCAGAAATTGATTTGAATTAATTATTATTATTATTATTTCGAAAATCAGTTATATCACTCGAAGAAAAAAAAAATGAAATGCCCGAAATAAATACCAGTGGTAGATCCAATTTAAGCTTCAAATTTAGATAAACGAAAACAACATAAAAACATTGAGCTCTACTTTGGGCTGAAGGCTATTACTGTATCAATAAAATAAAATTGTCATAATAAAATAGACATCAGTCAACTCTAAAATAAAAAGTATTTTTTTAATTTATATATACTTAACAAATTACATAATATCTCCTTAATATTATTGTATTGTATCTCCTTATATCTCTTTAATATTATTGTTCTTACAATAATTTAATTGTGAGAGTAAAACAAAGGCTAAATACGAATATGTCAGGCCAGCCAGGATTCGAACAGGGAATCTCTAATCAGGTGCGTTATCCGTTGTGCCGCTGTCCCACGTAGGTATGAATGTCTGAAAGATGTCTGTAAATGTTTCTTTGCAGCATAAATAGTGTGTATGAGGAGAAACAGATCTCAGGGGGAAAATGATGCCCAGATCAAGATGATTTTTCAAAGGCTGTATGTTTTAATCACTAATCCTCATCCTAATCATGATGAGATAATAAACTGATCAAAAACATTTTATTGTCGTCAGTCCTTGATAAGTCTACAACGTTTAAATTAAATCGGATCTCTTGAAGTATGGCAAAATCGAGCCCAAAAAGTCAGTTACATACATACATACAAACAAACAAACATACAGGTGAAACTAATAAAAGCGTATTAAAGGGCAAACATCGCTCGTCTCGTAATCTGCCATTACGCAGGTCTTCTGCCACCATGGGGCTGTTGCGCCAATGATGATGATGAGGAGGATGTAATTTTCAATTAAACAAAAACATTGTTTGCCGTATGTTCATGAAGTCTCAAATTTTTCAATGAGTATCACTTCATTGACATTTATTTCAATGCAATTTGAAAATGTAATACCTCCTGGGACTAACCTAGGGTTACTCACCCTCTCAACGACCTCCTTAAATGCATTTTAAATGACGCTTTCTGACCTACGAATGCATAATGCGGCTTAATATCCTGTTATTTTTCACAATTCGCCATGCTTGTGAAGATTCTTTTTAATTAAATTTCTTTCAGAGTTTGAATCAGGAGAGCAATACGTAAC